>JAOTRI020144453.1:0-10562 GCA_028564885.2 Zoanthus sanctaehelenae
ATACATTTGTTGTGATTGGCCTCAATTTACCAATATATACACTTGTTGTGATTGGCCTCAATTTACCAATATATACATTTGTTGTGATTGGCCTCAATTTACCAATATATACATTTGTTGTGATTGGCCTCAATTTACCAATATATACACTTGTTGTGATTGGCCTCAATTTACCAATATATACACTTGTTGTGATTGGCCTCAATTTACCAATATATACACTTGCTGTGATTGGCCTCAATTTACCAATATATACACTTGTTGTGATTGGCCTTAAATTACCAATATATACACTTGTTTTGATTGGCCTCAATTTACCAATATATACATTTGTTGTGGTTGGCCTCAATTTACCAATATATGCATTTGTTGTGATTGCTTCGCTTATTTTGCATCATTTTTTAGCAAATAACATTGCTTCTTTTGCAGTTTTGGTTAATTTCATACCACAAATATAAATACAAACAATATCTTTGTTTCTTCATTATGAGCATTTCAGAGATTAATGTGAAATTTTTAATGCAATTTTCAGAGCAGTTTTTCTTTGTGTTGCAGGGGCGAATGGTTGTAATAATGTGTAATCTGAAGCCTGTTAAGTAAGTTCTTCATGCAGTTTAGTTAAACATTTTAAGAACTAAATAACTCAAAACTTGTATTCATCAGTGTGAACATACAAGTAATATAGGTATCCTCTATGAAGTTCCTTGTTATGTAACTTTAAAAGTACATTAGTATAAACTAAAACATTGGGTAGCGTTGAAGCCGCGCTCTGATTGGCTACTCAAACTCCAAGTATCCTGTCCTATTTATCTCCAAGCAACTCGGGAAGAAATTGCGTCCCGGTGTGCATCTGTGGCAAGCGAAGAAATCGCTCAAATTAACTACGAATTAAGCAGTCCCTGAACACACAAAGAAAACGACTAAGTTTGGTCTGGCCTTGTTTAAAGTAAGTTTTTAACCCGGATTTTATTGATAAAAAACAATGAGAAAGGTTTTGTTTACGATATATTAAATTTGCGTAGCCTCACTTTAAGCTTGTTCACTTGAGAATCAAACTTGAATGATGTTTTTCACAGAGTGGTTTTAAATACAGAGAGTTTGCAAGTCCATTTGAAAAGAATGTGGCCACCACGTCTTCAGAAATTTTATCTGTCAGCGAGAAAACGAGACGGTAGTTTTTACAACAAAAACTCGCTTACCGCGATCCATCCGTAGTGGATCGTCGCTCGAAAAATCCTCCGTTTTCCAAGGCACTATCTATTATTGGTAACTGTCAGTTTAACGACGTAAACACATCTCTCCAATTTTCAAATGGAGTTGCAAACAATATCAAAATTAGTTTGTTTTTGAATCCATTCAAGACGGCTCGCAGAATCTTGCACAAAGCTTCATCGTTCATTAGTGTCAGCAGTAAGCCTGTAAATACCATCAGTATTCTCACTACAGATAAAATACTGCACTCGTAGAACTCTAGTAGAAAATACTAGTATTTACCAGTATATATCTCATTTATGGTGCTTCTGTTTGAGAAAACGTCTATTCTTTGCACTTTAGAAAACGGCTATACTGTATTTTTATTAAACTTTTCAAAATCTTGTAAACCTGGTACTCCTTTGCTTAGAAAATGTGGTATTGTAAAGTTAACCCAACTAATTTCTCTTCGCAGTGTTCTCATTATGCGTGAATTTCATGTCATGGTGCATTAAATAATTTTTTTAACTTGTGGCTACTCAAGATTAACATATTACCATTCTTTCTTGTCTCTGTTGGATCAAAAATTTGGAATGGCCTTCCAGTATCGCTAAAGAACCAGAATAAGCATCAGTTTGGGAAACAAATTAAAAATCTCTTATTTAGTATTCTGGAATTAGCCGACGACTATATTGACTTTGATGAACTTCTGAAATATATAAAGCAGTTTCAGTTTTCCTAATCTAGTTTTATGAACTGACAAACCAACTAACTAGCAATCTACTGTTATTAGCTATTTTGATTTAGTTTTTTTTTAAATTTTTCATGTTATTATTATTTTTTGCCATCGCTTTTTCTAATTTTGTACAATAATTAAATTAAATTAATATTGCTCCTGCCTGGAATAGTGGTTTTTTGGCCAATTAACAATTAGACCTCGAGGACGAATGGACTACGAGTAATAGTACTAGGACTATTCAAACTCGTAGTAAATGAGGCCGAGAGGTCTAATTGTTTTAGTATCACCTATATAGTTGGACAGAAAAAGCAATAACCGGCAAATAAAGGCAATAACCGGCAAAAAAAGGCAATAACTGGCTTTCAAAACCGGCGAATTTCGCTACTCGATGACTATTACTAATAGACCACTAGTAGCGTAGCCAATCAAAATGCTAGATTTGCAATAGTCCACTAGTTGGGTGATACTAAATATATATATATGTGTTGTATGTTCGTAACTTTGTTCATTTCACTGATTGTTGTAACATTTTTCATTTGCGACAGATGAGCCTAACCTCGGGAAAACAGAATGCTTTGTGGTCCCTCTGATCTGCAGTCTCGGAACCGCAAGACATTCACATATTCTTTTTTAAAAGAAACCACTTTATAAGAACTAGGGTCTGAAATAGCAAAAAACTTAAGAAACTTTTAAATGGGGTAAACTCTCTTGAACCAAGAAACTTCCTAAATATAAAAAACAAGAAAAATGACACAGAACTTGAGAAAGAAAGGCATTTCTTTAATTTCATAATTCATTCCTCAGTACATCTGTACTCTTTAATTTCATTTACCTAGCCAAAGAGGAGCTCAGATGAGAATGAAAGTTTGTTACTTAGTTTATTTTTCGGATGAAGTGTTCAGGAAATTAATTATCTCGGGAAACATGGCGCTCCCATACCGTTTATAAGTGTTTCCATCGGTCTCCGTGACGCATGTTGCAGGTTGGCAGTTTGAGGTCGATTCCTGCATGCTTGTTTATTTCGATTATACTGCACGCAAACTGAAACGTGAGTCTGTTCAGATATCTATTTAAAAGCGAGCAACAAAACGTATAAAATTCGTTGCGAAAAGTTGACCCGCAGTCTACTCTCTGCAGCAAGCTTTTCAAACTTGCAACAAAAAATTCTCTTGCGCAACTTCAATTCACAACTTGCTTGTTTCGCAAGAAGTCGGATAATTTTGTATCTCGTATTCGTTTCATTTAAGTTTGTTGAATTTAAAAGCGCGTGCGAGCTTTGAAAACCCCGTACTGCTTCTCATTGGTCGAGATGCGTTACGCGCGACCCAGGCACGTGACGTTATCGTAAGTAAAATAGCGACTACATGCTACAGTCAGTTACTAACGGTTATTTTAGGCGATAAACGGCAAGCAAGGGGTCATGCTCATGCTTTTTAGCACAAAATCCTCGTCTTTGACAAAAATAAAATGGCTCTTACCATACTACTGTAAGTACAATTGCTCTTTCACTTTTGGTTTTATTTCCTTTTCTTATTTTTTCAATTGCTTTGATGAAAAAATGACGAGGTTTTTCAGTTGAATCTTCTCAATCGCCAGGAACCATATTTCAGAATTTGGTCATTTTTTATTCAAGTTAGTCTAATTTAAATTAGGTCAGCAATGTTGTTCTGCAATAAATCCGAAAGCGTTTGTTTTTAAACTTTCAAGTTCAAAAATGTAAACTTCGTTTTTTTCATTTTCGCTTATTGAAAACATCAAGCGAGTATAGGGTTCCCCTAAATGAAATTTTTTGATTGAATTAAATTAAGTCGTAGATTTTGCGGGTTTTTTTTTTTTTTTTTTGAGATCTTAGTATTTCATTTGATAAATCAAACTCGCACATCTGTACTCAATTTTCTGCAGAGTACTCTGAACACGATCTTTTGTTACTGCTAATATTAAAATCAACAAAGCTTTTATATATTAATTGCAGAAAACTTGCCAGCTCTTTCGAGAGACGATGATGCACGCTGTAAAAATCAGAAGAATGTTTTTGCACACTGCTTCAGGTCAGTTTGGGTCCCGATCATTCAGCTCCATTTTTTAAAATTTGTTTGATTTATACCTATTCTTCAGTAGCATTTTATCAGCAACAAAGGGTGGGGAAGAGACGACACGGAATTCTAGTTTGAGAAAGAAAATTTTATTTTTGTTTAAAAATTTGAGTTAGTTTTGAGAGAAGTTCAACTTTATTGAGTTTCCGACAAATATTGAATCAAAAGTGAATTTCTAATGTTGAAGTGTACTCAACTTACTTTTGTTAATTAAATTCTGTGGTACCATAATTATTTCTACCTCTCATTCTCACTGAAACAGCAACACCACACTTCACACCATGTACTTTTAGCTCCACATTCAACTTTCGAAAATTTTAATCTTTTCTTCAAAACAATGTCTAGTGAAAGTGGGGTTTTGTGTTGCTCTTTTTGTAGTAGTGGCACGAGGTAGCAATATATGTGCACCAAAAACACCTTTGTTTTATTTTTTCATGTGACCCGACTGGGCCCCACCTCAAATGGTTTCTTTCACCAGCTCTAGACCTTGGCACTTGGTGCAATTTTGTAAGCATATATTTGAGTAGTTCAATTTACTTTAACAGTGCTTCAAATTAACCACTTCTGATTTATTATAGTAGCACTGAACAAATAACTAATGATTCACATATTTCTCGGTAGTATTAATTCAAATTAACAAAAATATATTATTGAAAAAAAAAGAAGCGTTTCAGTAAGCAAAAACTTGGAGTCCTGGTGCAAAACCATTTGCCCTAGCCTGTGGTAACATGTTTTGTTTCTATTCTATTTTGATTTATTCTTCATCTCTCTCTACTGGGATATCACACATCTGTACTTGTCAACATTTTGAATAATTCTGTTGTTACATGCTGCGGCAGGACAACAAACTTGAAATTAAAATTAGGAATTATTGTTAGTTTTTGAAACAGGAAGATATGAGTGACATAGTTACACTTGTTTTACTTTCTGTGACTCGATTTGGGTAAACTGTTGTTGCTAAGTGCTCATGTGTGCCGTGCCGCTTCCACGTTGCTAGAAAATGCTTCAAAAAAATAAGCTTTTTTTTTTATTCACATACAGGGATGTGGGTAATAGCAGGAAGCCGGGAAAATTACCCAGTTAAGCAAACGATTTTTCCGGCTGAGAAGCCCTATTACTTCTTTCTCAAAAGGCAAGCTACAGTGGCCTTTGGTCCAAATACCCGCCAATCATTGTTTGATTCATGCCTGTTAATAACTTTAGCTACTTCCCTGACCCATATTTCATAATGCACCAGTGCATAGATATACAAACTTGCAAGATCAGCAGGAGTATTTGGGTAAATCAAACACTTCCATATCAACAACCATTACTTACAGAAGCGGCTGTTGTGTGGGAGTTGTTTGGTCTACCCAAATGCATTGTTTTCTGTAGGTTGAAGGGGCTTTCTTGGAAACCATACCAATGGAGCAAATCAAAGCCTTCTACCTTGCAAGAGCTACACAGCACTGCATCTTACTTATCTATTTATGGAAGTAGTTAACAAATCTTCCTTGCCAGAGGCTAATATTGCAGGGAGAGGAAAACTGAAGTAGTGCAATTGAGATTGACAAAGTGCAGTCCCTAAGCAGAGCCAACGAATCAATCCCAGGTGGTAGAGGTGGAAGCCGTGACTGATAACCACTACACCAAACTGTCTGTAATTGTCATAGCACTAAATGGCCATTATGTAAGAATTGGAGCTTTTGTGTTCTTGATGTGGGCATATTTTGTAATACAAGTTAGAACCAAAAATGATGACTTCTATTTCTACCTCCAAACTTTGGTTTGTCAAACATGATTTTATTTATAAGAACATTACAAAAACAAGGCTCAGATTGGCCAAAAGTTAAAAACAATTTAAGAGCAATGTCAGGCTGAGGCTCCTACTGTATCTGTGAGAATATTTTATGTAAGGACTTCACAAAAACATAACTTCAACTACAAACACAATATAAATACAGGAACTCTTGTGGTTGCTCGATTTTGTATTGTAAAGTTTTAAGGGTCATGGGTTCAAATCCTATCTGGGCTCGGATTTTTTTCCAAGTATCTTCTCATTATTAATATCATTTAATGATTATTTCAACTTAATATAAAATTGAAAGCGGATCATTTAATTGTAATGCCTTGCTTGTTTCTATTATTTGTTGGGACATAAGTGCTGAAACAAGTTCAAGCCTTCACTCTCTCTTCCTTCCCTATGGGAACTACATGAACAATAGCATTTCAGTTTATAAACACTTAGTTCTCTGTTACCTCTGTTAATAATTTTACCTGATGACGACCCGGGTGGTTGAGAACGTTTGTTTTTAAAATATATTTTTTACAATTTGTATGTATTACAAGTTTCTGTTATGTTTTATTTTATTTGAGCTGTTAGAAATAGAAACAGAATTCAGAAGAATTTGAGGCTGAAATCACCAAAAAATTAAGAATGAGTCTTGGAAAAATTTACTGCTTCTTATCAAAAAAAAGCATAAAAAATTATACATTTTCACTTTAAAAAAATGTTATCGATGTTTGTGAACTATAGATATTACTAGCAGTAATCATAGATTAGTGAAGTGCTTTCGATAGTTAAAAGGTTGGATAAGATGGTAATTTATTTGCTAGAGGGATTGAGCTTAGTCCTGTGTAAAAACAGTTATCAACGCACAAACAAGAATTTAAATAATGAAAACAATAAACTGTTGTGTAATTTCATGGGAAGCTTACATCTGTATTGGTTGAATCGACCGACACCCAGACCCTCTCGGAGAAATCCAAGATGGCATGGATTTGGATCAACCACAAAATCGAGATTTTTTCCGCTTGCTCAGGAATGGAACTCAGACCCTCTTGGAGAAATCCAAGATGGCGTCGATTTGGATCAACCACAAAGTCGAGATTTTTTCCGCCTCCTAACGTCGAACGCAATTACATAAACATGAGTATTTTACTGAAAAATACGCCACTCGTAGATTTCATATAAAACTTCATCCGGGATACGAATGACATATTTTCCATATCCTCACTAGTGAAGGTATCGCTGACGTCATTCCTTTGTTTCTCCCGTTTTTTTCGTTTAGTTTTTTCGAAACACTCGTATCTATGTGTAATAAAAAGAAAATTACACGTTGTGTTCAACCTATGAAGTTTATCTTCTCGTGGAAAAAAACATTTCACGAGTGAGCGCACAGCCGTTTAATATCCTTTATTTATATTAGAATCCTACTCTATATACTTGATATGATCATAACTATGTTTATATTGGTTAGAACTGTTTACAGTTTTATTATAAACTCAATGATTTACAGGGAAATTGAGTATTTTCCGATATTCCAGGTCCCGTAAAACGTCTAATACCAACCTTGTGAACAAGTTTCAGCACTATTTCATCTGATTCCAGAATGAATCTCTGGTAGATATGTCTGAAGGCATCCTGCATGATAGGCGTCAACCATGTACAACCTTTCTCCTTGATACATTAAAGCAAAAACTATAACCATGGCAAAATATACTTATAATTAAATCAATACTTGTGTCATATTAAATGGGACTGTTGGCTAATTGGAGAATGGCGCTTATCTATAGTTTATTTAGTATCACCCAACTAGTGGACTAATTCAAATCCTGCATTTTAATTGGCTTCTCCACAAGAGGACTATTAGTAAAAGTCATCGAATAGCGAAATTCGCACGCTTTCTTTCGTTTTATTCCCAAATAAATCTTTCTTCAACTTGCATTTACTAACTATTGCTTTTTCTGTCTGAATTGTTGGGTGATACCAAAACAATTAGATCCTTCGCCCTCAAGGGCCACGGGTTCAATAGCCCATTCGGCTTTGCCTCATGGACTATTGACCCATAGCTCTTTCGCGCTACGGGTCTGATTGTTAAATAGCGTGAAATTTCACACACCTCAGATGGACGATGATCACAAAAAAATTATTCTCATCAAAATTATTTAAAGTATATAATGAAACAATGTAGAAGTGGTAATACTTAAAACAATTTTGAAGTTGCTGTACGAAACATTTTTAACGTAAAATTATAAAGAGAAGAATTTATCAACTTCATTAACCTTGCTTAGGTGGACTACATAAAAAATGTACATTCCCAATTACGTAACTGATTTAACCTGGACTCGTAAGAGATGTTTTGCATTAAAAAAAAATCACAACAAAAAAAATCATTAACAAGAGTGAGATAATTTTTTATTTATGGAGACAATTCCCACATCTCTTTGGTATAATAACTGTTCAAGGCCCCCTCTGGGACCCCAAAGTCGCCTAAAGTCACACAAAGTAGCCACAAGTCAAACAACGTTGTAGTTGCTTTTTGATAGTTTTTCTTAAGTTGGCTAGGTCCCAAAAGTAACGGCGACTATGCTTCCTAGAGCAAGTCGTGCTAAAGATCACTTCATTCAAAATACCTTAGAAGACAAGCATTCAGTTCTGTTATTGACCAGCAAAGTTTGGAATGTGTTAAGTGCCGCTGACCTAACAGATTTTATACCATGCTTAAGAAACGGCCACAATCTTGGGACAAGACTACTCAACGATCCCGCCTCACTAAAAACGTCCATAGAAACTGAAGGAGTAGCCAACAATCCCGCCAGTAAAGTCATTATACTGTTGGTGGATGCTGTTAAGTCATCAAGCTCGACCAGTGTGTCCCACAAAGTCGTCACTAGTTCTTCAATCTGGTCAATAAAAACAAAACTAGAAATGCTTATAAACTAAACCTAAATAGTATAATAATTCAACAAAACAAAAAACGAATGAATAAAATCATATATCAATTTTCTGAAACTATTAACTGACAAGTAACATGAAAAGCACTTCTATCAATGCTTATAAAAAATCTTAGCAGACAAACACGGATTATTAAAGTAATTTCCAAAATTGGCTAACTATCCACTGCCGTAGCCGTTTTACCTCCTTATTGATTTTGAAATTAACGTTGGCAGCAATGCACGATAGCACTAAAAGTTGTATCGTAAGCATCCATTCATTGTAGGAATGCCTCGAAACCACAAGCCAGGTCATTTATTCAATTTTTGTTGCATTCTTGTCCCTCGAGAATGCAACTTAATTTGTTTTCGCAATTGCAAAACATTAAAAAAATTTCTGAAGGAATTGGGCCTGGTATTCACCCACATCAACTAAGTCATTTCTTTGCACGCGCTCCTTGGTCCCTCCTTGCTTTAAATAAATTTGTTTTGAAGATACGTCGCAATTGCTGCTGAGATAAGTTTATACGTAAAGTATGTATAATGAATAACCATATCCAATAGTACCAAATGTTATTCAAACGTCCTCCAGGTTGCATTCACTGTTCAAAGTGTTAGGGAAATGGGTACAACTCCGATAAATGACCGAAATTCTGCGCTCGATAGCTGTTTGCACTGGCGTCAGGTCTATGAAGAATCGCCCTGTCGTTGTAACTCGCTGGTTTTATGCAGTTTACCAACAAATCTAACGAGCAAAGGGGAGAGAGCTGCAATAATAGTTTTGCTATAATATCTTTTCATTATCTGTTGGGTAGTACTACTGTTGTAAATGTACAAACCTTGTCAGGGGCAAATGTTACAATTCCCTCTATAACAGGTAGTAAAGCCGAAGCCGCTACTGCCCTTACATCATCGTCATCATCCTGGAGAGCAGTTAGTATTGGGTCTAACACCATCGGCAATAGCTCTCCAGTAATATCCTGCCAGTAGAAGCAAACATTTCAACCAATAATAAGGATTTTAATCAATAATCACAGCCCGGTGCTCCACCTTATGGATAAATAGAAATCTTTTAATTTTGGCAAGTAGCATGCATACAAGAAATAGTAAAATATAAGGATAGCAATATTTATTGTCAAATGTGAATCAGACTGCACTTAATGGGTAAAGATTACACAGATACTAATTTTGAAATACAACCAATAATAAGGATTTTAATCAATAATAATCGCAGCCCGCTGCTCCACCTCATGGATAAATAGAAGTCTTTCTATTCTGCCAAGTAGCATGCATAAAAGAAATAGTAAATAAAACGATAGCAATATTTATTGTCAAAAGTGAATCAGACTGCACTTTAGGGATAAATGAAATGAAATACAAAATTTATTTCTACCACTGCTAGTTTTTTCATATAAGTTTACTATATGGCCATAGTGGTTAGTACGGTAACTTCAAGTTAATTACCAGTACATTTGTGCTATCTTTTATTGACCTCAATTTTTATTGCTGCAATCCACTGGTAAAGATTACACTTTTACCATTATGTAAGTGGCTATGCCATGCTGATGAGGCCGACAAAGGTCGATACAGCTGTTCAATAACAATAGCAACAAAGTGAAAAACTCTAATTCCTCTTGCACGCAGCTAGGTAAAATCCACAACAGTCCAAAGACAACAAAGAATCAAGAGCTGGCCTCTTCTAGATTTCTCGAAGGCCTTCGATACTGTTAACCATGGTATCCTCTTGAATAAATTAGAACATTATGGAATAAGAGGTACTGCTCTTGACTGGATTAAGAATTACCTTTATAATCGTAAACAATTTGTTGAGTTCAATAATGTTT
>JAOTRI020144464.1:0-20902 GCA_028564885.2 Zoanthus sanctaehelenae
CTGCTGCTGCTACTACTACTATTACTACTACTACTTTTACTACTACTCCTACTATTCCTAATATTACTACTACTATTACTGCTAATAATGATAATACTTCTACTACCAATACTACTACTACTATTACTACTTCTACTACTACTACTACTGCTGCTACTGCTACTACTACTATTACTCTTTCTACTACTCTGCTATTATCACTACTAATACTACTATAATTACTACTTCTACTATTATTGCTTTTACTACTACTGCTACTTGCCGCTTACTCACTGCTCTTTACACCGTGCTAATGCCGGAATAATGAGTCCCAAAAAGGATGAAACAGCTGCCTACGGTTGCAGTTGCTGCTTCAATCAGCCTTTTGTTGATTGCGGTTCACTGACAAATTTATTTCAACGTTTACATCAGCAATTGATTTAGTTTTTATTATTGCCGATAGTTATACATCCCGTGATGCGGCATTTTGTGCACGGTAAACTGCATTATAGGTTAA
Organism: Zoanthus sanctaehelenae; assembly: GCA_028564885.2. NCBI lineage: Eukaryota > Metazoa > Cnidaria > Anthozoa > Zoantharia > Zoanthidae > Zoanthus > Zoanthus sanctaehelenae. The sequence continues at coordinate 497 of JAOTRI020144464.1, forward strand.
ACTGACACGCCTACAGTTTGTTCATAATGGCTAATCTAATATGTCTTCTTTCAGGAAAAACTGGTTTGACTGGTCCTGGCTCTCTTACTCACGTTGGCTCACGGAAGTGTATTCACGTGTCAGGAGGTGGATACGGATCATTCACTGATGGAACAAGACTTATTATTTATTCTGGATGTCATGAAAAAAGGTGACTTAAGGAAGCCGAAACCATTTGTAGAATTGCACACAAATTGGGCACATTGCTAATGAACAGTAGCTATTTTGCTATCAATTTCAGCAGCATTATAGTTGTGTTTGTTCAAGTATCTATTCACATAAAAGACAGTTCAAGATAATCAAGTCTTTTTAAGTAAACTTTGTAAAGTCGCATATTACAGTGCCGGAAATCTGGGTCCAAGACGGTCCTACTTTCAGTTCTAAAGTAATCTTAGATTACTATATGGTCAGATCTCAGGAAGAGTTAGTTGACGTAGCGGTAATCAGTCGCGCATTCCACCTGTACGACCCTGGGAGGGGGATAGAACCTTGGGCTGAGATTTGTCGATTTCACTCGACTGATTTCGTGGGTTTTTCTCCTGGTATTCCGGTTTTCTCCCCTCTGTAAATTCGAATTTCATGCACGCCAAACTTTGAGCTGTCGAGCTATTAAACATTAGCCTCTGTCCACTGAGGATGAATGGGAAACCACGTCATTGGTAATCGACGTGAAACAAAGTATCTATTTAACTTCATATATTCTTGAATTAGAATGTTAACCTTTATGCGCATGTCTCAAAAAGACACTTAAGTTGGGAAACTGATCCAGAAACTGTGTTGTTTGTTAATTTTACTGGGGGCAGAAGATCTATTCTGAATCTATTATAACGGACATTAGAATGTTAACCTTTATGCGCATGTCTCAAAAAGACACTTAAGATGGGAAACTGATCCAGAAACTGTGTTGTTTGTTAATTTTACTGGGGGGCAGAAGATCTATTCTGAATCTATTATAGCGGACAATTTAAAACCTTCAACTACATATTGCTTATTTTCCTTTGTAAAAGATTATTAGTATTTTTATCATATCATCGAGAAAATTGCACGGTGCAACGAAAACTGTCTCGCAATTTTTTGTTACGCGTAGTAACGAGGTACAACTTCAGTTGAATTTCCCAACACATTGTAGCAACTTGAAACAACATTGTACTGGCATACCCCATCCAGCATCTTCGATTCTCTGAGAACTTCTAGACGTTTTCCTTTGTAAAAAGACGATATACGAAGTATGTACTTATACTTCCTTTCATTTCAGAAAACTGTAACTTCTCACCACCTGGAAATTAGCAGTAGCATTTAAACTGTATTGCTGACGTTATTTTTGGTTTCGTAGCTATTAAAACACACATGCACACCAACTAAAAGGCACTTACTATTCAAATCATTTCATATAATGGAATATCTTACCACACACAAAGCTAGTACAGATATTTTGAATGTACGTAAAATCTTAACATTGCCATTATTTTTGCACATATTTTATTATAGAAGATACGATACGATAGAGCTTTAATGTCATTATATGTTGCCGGAAAATACATTCTTTTTAGCTAAAGCTAAAAGCTAAACTAGTGGCCCCTGGGGCGGGTGTGTATCTCCGGATTCTGTAGTATGATATATGAATATTCAAATAACAAAATACCATATAAGGCAAAAAAGTTACAAAACATATAAAATTTACAGTAAGTTAAGGCTTGCTAATGTTTTTTTAAAGTTGTTAAGGTTAGAAATTTAAACAGATTCCGTGGTGTTAAGTGGATGAGAGTCTTTGACTCCCCTTGGACGGGACACTTATTCATCGATCACAGGTTAGCTCCCAGCAAACGCTGGTACTCATTTACCTATCGCGGAAGGACCACGGATGGAAAGCTGAGTTGGCTTGAGCGGAAAAGAAGGTCACACAAATATTCGAATCTCGGCAAAGTGCCCGGATCGAACTGGGGACCTCGTGGTTGGAAAGCAGAGAACTAGCAAACTATGCCGACGACGTCCGCCCAATTCGATTCTTCTTAAAGTGTTGAGTAAAACTACGAATGTCTCAATAGGTAGTTTGATATAAGAAGTTTTTAACATGTTTTTCAGGTTAGAGTTTGATATAAAAGATGGCTACCTGACCCACACAGCAAGCGGGAAATGTGCCCGCCCGGTTGGATCAATTGTGGACGGAGTACAGCTAGGCTTATATTCCAGCTGTACAGGACATAAGTTCTCCTTCACCAAATTAGGTTCTTTGCAACATATTGGTAGTAAAAAGTGTGTCAATCCAGCGTCTGGGGTAAGTTGACAATTTAATAAGCTGTTTGCAGATTGTGGAACAAGATTTCTTTCAAAAGTAAAAATACTTTCGACTCACTAATGTTGTGAAACTCAGCAATCTCTTTATTCTTAAAGTAAACTTGAAATTATTCAACTTCTCTAACACATGCACTAGCAGCCAAAACCTCACACGAGGCGTAGACCATGTGGGTGTCCCTGGAGGGGCAGCGATAGCACCTCTTATAGCAACTAATTAGAATGAAACCCTTGACTACCAAGGGAGTTCTGATATTAATTTCATCCGCTCGGGGGCTTAGACAATTAAATTCTATGAAATGAGCCGTTAACTGTTCTTTTCAGAAAAGAGTTCCTGTTTTTGAAAAATGCTCTATTTTAGTTCTTTTTGTCCAAACATGCAGAAATTACCATATTTCAATGCTTCGTTGCTGGAGAACAAGCACGGTGACCCCCTCTTTTTATTTCATTTTTGCAGTTTACATATAGTAAACCACACATGGGCAAAGTTTGGAAAAAATCTGAGTGTAGGTTCTATTTTAGGGGAATGACCTTAACAGCCCACCTTGGTGTTTCCAACTCAGGTGTGACATGTTATGAGTCACCTTCACAGATATAGCAAGTTTAATAAATTGTTAATTAAATGTCACAAAATATGCTCTAGAAAAATTGCATGCACTGTTTCTTAGCTTGGTAGGAAAAATAAGCCTAGGACAAAGTGGATAAATATAAGTTCAAGCTTGGCAAAATATTCTTCAATCAACAATCAGTGGGTCTTTAAAGCAAAAATTCCATGAGACAAAGTAATGATTCCTTGCTTGAATGTATAAATGCTTAAAGACTCCAAAATTTGGAGTACATATTAATCAATTGATATGAAGTTGTCAGAAAAATTACTTTATACTACCGACAGTAAATACTGGGTACATGTTACAGACAGTACATGCATACTACAGATAGCACATACTTGTACATATAACTGTAGACCATACATACTTTAAAACATAATTTATACAAAGATTTAATACTTAACCCTTTCACTCCCTATCAGTTATCAACATTAAACTTCTCCTTACATAACAAATGCAACATAAGACATTTGGTAATGAGAAAATGAGAATTGATCAAACAAAGCAAACTACTGAACATTAAAAGTGAAATTCTTACAAACCTGCTCAATGAAAACTATGGGCTCAAGTTGGGAGAACTTAATAATTAATTAAACTGGGGAGTAAAAGAGTTAAAATGGAACTCAGACCATCCAGGTAAAACCATTTTTCTAAAATCTTTTACATAATTATGATCTTTAGATAATATTTTATAAGATTTGAGCTTTTACAAAAAATAATCAATCAGAAAGATAGGCAAACGCTCATTTTTATATAATTTCATTAAGAGATAATTTTAAAAATTCTTTTTTAATACATAATGTTTGAACTTCACTCACATTACCAGGGAAACATATTGTTTACTTTATTGCTTGCATTTTATAATGCAACTGCATGCATAAATAAATATATACCAAGGAGGAAGTTATGCAAAAAATCTCAATCATGAAAAGTTCAATTAAAGAACCATGAAAATGATAAATGCTGAAGAGGTGGCCTAAAAACTTCTTATAAAAAGCAGTACTTATTAAATCTTCTGTGTAACACCCAAGACATAAAAGTTTTAAAAAGTTGAATTAAATACAAAAAGGAATATAAAATTCATAAAATATAAAAACGAATCAGAATACAGGGTAATTTCCTCACAGCGGTGTAAAAGCTAGAATTAGGTAGCTGGGTTGGGGTTAGTATTTGAATAATTTTAGCTTTACTGGGGTACATTTATTTATGCATGCAGTTGTACCAGGCTGTATATTAGATGGAGGTATAGATCAGAATAAGAATTAGTTTGCATTTTTAAACAATACAATAGTATACAGCAAAACCGAAATTTTACCTTAGGATGAAATAGATTTAAAATATACAATTATAATAATTTTTATAGGTAAGATTTCTATATAAAAATTGTACAAATAACTAAGTATGCCCCAGTTTTGAGATAATACCAAATATTTTCGTCTAAGATAAAAATGACTGATAACAAAACATGCAGGTAAGCCATGTTTACAACTAAACCAGGCCCTGGGGCAAATTTTTTTTAAAAACTAATACCTACGTAATAAATATTACACCTCTTTAATTTCGTTATTTTTATAAGGATTAAGTGCCCACGGACAAAAATCTATAATGTGTGCCACAGGTTTGTGGTGCAGAAACCAGGATAAAATAACGAATCATACAGAGTTATAAAAAATACATGAATTGAAGACAAAGCAATTATGTTCGCTGTTATGACAATATTGAAATTTCATCATTGTATATTACTATAAGTATAAATATGCTACAAGTATAACTAAAAAAAAACTAAAAGTTTTTACCACAAAATAAGTGTGGATTATCACCGCCACAGAGTTATTTGTACAAAAAATTCTCTCTCACTAGTAATTATAAATATTTATGTAAATATTACTCTATATATTGGAAATGATTTTTAAAATAGAAATACAGTAAATGTTTACTCACTTGGGCCTGCCCTGGTCTATACCTTGAGCCGCCATATCGTTTCAGACCTTCTGTTAACTCATTGATATCTATTTTCCCATCTTCGTTATTATCAAGTTCTTTAAACAACTTTTCAATCCGTTCCTGATCTACTTTATAATCATGATGGCTATGACTGCCATCCGCATTTTCCGCCATTTTCTTTATCCGACATGACAATAACATTAAGCCCGCGTGCAACCGAGTCAGCGTACAAGTTTGTGGACCTGGAAGCCTACAGTGCTACTTATGGGGGAGGGGGTTAGCAGGGAGGCTAGGACAGGAAAAAGTGTTGTGATTGTTATTGGAAACTTACACAAAAACAAGATAGTTCAATAAAAAAATAAGTTCTAGGCTATATTCGAAAAATTACGCAGAAATAAGTAAATGAATTTCTCTCAAGATGACTCTATCGTTAGATCATAACTTGGGCCGCCTGTGTGTAAATCTTGATACCCAATACAGAATACTTGATAATGATACCATTCAAACAGAATCATACAGAAATAGAAGGATTGTGCCTATCATGGAATCAGAAAACCCATCGACCAGGCGTTTTAGGGAATATCTTCGAATCAAGACGGTTCACCCAGATCCAAACTATGATGGCGCTCTAAACTATTTAGCTGCCCTCGCTAACGAGATCGGTTTGCCATGGAAGACAGTTGTTACCAATCTTAATCCAAGAAGGGAAGTGGGAATTATAACCTGGGAAGGTACAAAACCCTATTTGCCATCGATAATGTTAAACAGTCACATGGATGTTGTAACCGTGTCTGCAGACGCGTGGAAGTACGATCCGTTTTTAGCTCACAAGGATGAAAAAGGTTTCATCTTCGCCCGTGGAACGCAAGACATGAAATCAGTTGGCATGCAGTACCTAGAAGCTGTCAGAAAACTGAAACTGGAGGAGAAGACGTTTCCGCGAACCATCCACATGACATTTGTCCCAGACGAAGAAAACGACGGCCCTTGGGGAATGCGGTACTTTGTTACACAAAAGGAGTTCAAAGATATGAACGTGGGATTTGCCCTAGATGAGGGAATTGCCAGTCCAACACAGGTTTTTAACGTGTACTATGGTGAAAGACATCCCTTCAGTGTAGAAATTTGTTGCCGGGGAAACCCTGGTCACGGGTCAAAATTTATTACGGATTCAGCACCGGTAAAGTTTTCTAAAGTTCTCCATGAAATCAATTCATTCAGAACAGCAGAAATGAAAAAGCTCGAGAATAACGCAGAAGTGACTGAGGGGGATGTGACAACTGTCAATGTTACCATGGTGGAGGGGGGAGATATGTTTAATGTAGTGCCTCCTGCTTTGTCATTAACTTGTGATGTACGTGTCCCCCCTGGAATAACTCAAAAGGATGTAGAAACGATGGCAGCAAAATGGTGCAAAGCTGGTGGTAACCGTGTGGAGTTCTTTGTGATTAACAGAGGTGCAGCATCTAAACCTGGTGAAGATGAATTACATGCATCAGGTTTAACATCGATAGATGAAAGTAATCCTTGGTGGAAGGTGTTTTGCAGCGCATGCAAAAACAGTCATATAAAAATCAAACCAGGTATATTTCCAGCGAGTACTGATTCTACCTTTCTGCGCCATATGGGTATACCAGCATTGGGATTTTCACCAATGAATAACACTCCAATCCTGCTACACAGCAATGATGAGTGTTTGCATGAAGATGTGTTCTTAAAAGGAATAGATATTTACAAAAACATAATTTCTTCTCTAGCAATGCTTGACTGAACAATTCCCTGCAAAACATGAGATCAAGTGAGATATAGTTGAAGGACATCACACTTTGAAAGAGTCAAACATTAGGTTGTAAAAGCGTTTGTTCCTAGTTTGTTTGTTATAAAAAGTTGAAGTAGCTACGAATGATCATGAAGTAATTTTTTCGAACTGTTTGATTTGGCCGCTTGTGGTTTAATTGAAGACAAACGATTTTAGGCGTAAGTAGCCCAAGCTTACGATGAGTAATAATAGTGTAATTTAGTATAGAAATACAGGGAGAATGTATGGAGTTTTGAAAATACTATATTTTTTATTTAAATCCAAATAAAAATTGAGAAAACCGCTCACCGTGTCTTTTTGATGTTCTCAGTAATCCCCTGACCCAGTTTCGGCGAATCCCGTTCGAGTTTATTTGACTTGCTTGGGCTACCTGTGACATACCCAGTGGATAACCACAAATATATATCTGGCGAAAAAACTTTTCAAACTGGAAAAATGAATCTATCTTCATTGAACAAAATTGTAAAAAAAATTTTTACGTTATCTAGAAAATCCACATGCGACTTCGTTTTTCTGCTCCACGTGACGCATACTTGATTTACTCAACTCGGCGACATTTTGAAAAGTTTTATATTTAACTAAAAAGCACGACATTAGGTTGTTATATGTTTTAAATATTCATGAAACAAGCTTATTTCATTCAACGTTGCAGAGAAACTGTAAGTACAACCACTTCAGCTGGATGTATTTCGAGGCAATTAAAGTTTGGATCACGCTAGAACGCATTTTGCACGAGAAAACTGGTTATTTTTCATTTACCGTTTAAAAATAAAAGCAGTTACCGTTTACACGGTACCGATATAAATTCATAAAAAAACTAACACATTTACGCTGTAAACAAAGTGCATTTTCATCACATTTTGTGATAGATACTAAAACAACTCTTCCGATCGAGTCGGTGCCAAGCGCTAGATATTCACCTCCATTTCGATCGGGGGATAGTAGCCGACGTGTAGCCACTCCGTTTATCCTATCAGGGGGATTTTGCGTATTTTCCCAACCTCCTGCATTGTGTATTACACCGGAGACGTAGAACAAAGAAAACAACGAAGTCAAAACAATACAAAACGAGCACAATAGTGACATAATAAAAAAAAAACTTCACAGGTTCTTACCTCGAGGTGAGTCAATTATTTTAGGACCTATGGTCGTAGCTAGGACTTTTTGAGTGGGTAAAAGTCCTCCAAAATCTTAAAAGCATAAAATTCTTGCCAATGAAAAAACTTTTTTTTTGGAAGAGGGGGGGGGGGAAGGCGGTTGTCATTTGAAATTTTGAATTAAAGGTATCAACGAAATCGACTTTGGGGGTGGCCGAACCCATTTTTTTATCACAGGTTCTTTCGTGCCCAGAGCCCAACGTACGATAAACAAAAGCTCCACCGGCTGAGAAAAACATCCGGCTCTGGCTTCGAGAGGTCTTTCTTTCTCCCAAACCACTCCCGGATCCCTGGTAACCAGCCTACCGAACATCCTAAAACACCACTACGCGAGGAGCAATCACAACCATTTCATATGTTTTCTTGATATACCTATGCAGCTTTATTTATCTTAAAAATGACTGAACTATTTCTTGTGGTGATCATTTCGTCCAACAATTGCACTGTTTCTTAAGGAATATACTTTGGTTTTGTGACCGTATTGATAAACCTGGTGCTTTTAGAATGTTTGAAGTAAATGGTTACTCCAAAAAAAAAATAGCCAGCAGTGAACGAGATAAACCTAATACGACACTGATCATCTCATAAATATTGTAAAAAAAATTATGTTATGCAACTCCAAATAAAGTACTCTTACTTTTGATTGACGCTCAATCTCATAAAAGTGCCAAATTGTCGGACTTTTCATACCTCAAATCAAAAATATTAGCTGAAACTGAAACGTGAAATATCCGGTCGAGCTCCAGCAGAAGGCAGCTTGTTCTAAAAGCTATGTAAATTTCTGTTGCAACATGGTTGATTTTTAGCTAAGTTTTAAAGCAAATTGATATTGCAAGAGGTGTCAACTGCTGGCTCCATTTGCGACCAAGAACCACGTGCATCGAGTTTTCGCTCAAACTCTGCATAAACGATTTTCATAGAAATAACAGTTTAGAACACAAAAGAGAAACAACACAGTTGAAAGTGGAAAGTATTAGAAGACAATGATAAAGATGAAGTTAAGGATAATGAAGAAGAAGAAGGATAAAGGTGATGATCGTAACGAAGGTGATGAAAACGATGGTGGTGATGGTGATGACGATGGACAAGGTGGTGATGATGATGGTGATGATGATGGTGGTGGTGATGATGATGATGATGGTGGTAGTGATGGTGGTGATGATGCTAGTGATGATGGTGATGATGATGATGGTGGTGATGGTGGTGATGATGCTAGTGATGATGGTGATGATGATGGTGGTGGTGGTGATAGTGATAGTGAGCCCATTTTTCATTTGGTGTGGTCTCGGAGAACGGAGGAATTCGGATTCATTTCAAATGTAATTAATAAATTGCCTTAAATCTGAACAAACGAATATTTACTATGTATACTTTTAAACATTAACTTTTAACTGGTATAAACAGTTTCTTCTGTTGCTGATTGGTCAACGACATAAGAAAATTGTGTCTTGACAGTCTTAAAATGACTACCCTCCCAGAACACTTTGCCACATGTACCACAGCAGAGAAATACTTGATTCTTATTCACGACGTCTTCAGGAACAACATTTACTTGTAGAGGGACCCCCTGATTAATTGTCAGATTGGAATAGTTTATTGGTGATTCGCCTGTCTCATGGATACTGCTTGGGTTAACAAGTCCTTGTGCCACTTGAAAAGCTAGGTACATCTGGTGCGAGGATATTTTGGTGTATTTTTCTCCATTACATACCTATTGGTAAAGTAAAATGCAGTTTCAAAAGATTACTTTTTACACTGCATGGGTCTAAATAGATGAAGGTTGACTGGGTAAAGAGAACAGAAAAGATGGATATTACTTCGTGTAGAGGACACAGAATTAAACAAAGTTGAGGTAAGAATCTCTGTGTCTTCTACACGATGTAAAATTCCAAAAGGTGGGTATTACTTCGTGTAGAGGACACAGAACTAAACAAAGTTGAGGTAAGAATCTCTGTGTCTTCTACACGAACTAAAATCCCAAAAGGTAGGTATTACTTCGTGTAGAGGACACAGAACTAAACAAAGTTGAGGTAAGAATCTCTGTGTCGTCTACACGAACTAAAATCCCAAAAGGTGGATATTACTTCGTGTAGAGGACACAGAATTATACAAAGTCGAGGTAAGAATCTCTGTATCGTCTACACGATGTAAAATCCCAAAAGATGGATATTACTTCGTGTAGAGGGCACAGAATTAAACAAAGTCGAGGTAAGAATCTCTGTGTCTTCTACACGATGTAAAATCCCAAAAGATGGATATTACTTCGTGTAGAGGACACAGCATTAAACAAAGTTGAGGTAAGAATCTCTATATCGTCTACACGATGTAAAATCCCAAAAGGTGGATATTACTTCGTGTAGAGGACACAGAATTAAACAAAGTCGAGGTAAGAATCTCTGTATCGTCTACACGATGTAAAATCCCAAAAGGTGGATATTATTTCGTGTAGAGGACACAGAATTAAACTGACAAAGTTGAGGTAAGAATCTGTGTCTTCTACACGATGTAAAATCCCAAAAGATGGATATTACTTCGTGTAAAGGACACAGCATTAAACAAAGTCGAGGTAAGAATCTCTGTGTCATCCCCCAATTTGGCATGTGCTTGCTATGCTTAATAGGGCTATGTAAACAATTTTATTGTTAATGAAAGAATAGCCCTCCTTTTGGGATTTTACATCGTGTTGAAGACACAGAGATTCTTACCTAAACTTTGTTTAAATCTGTGTCCTCTACACGAAGTAATACCCCAAATTGGTCTCGGGTTAAAATCATATCAATTTGATGAAACTTAAAAGTTTTGCATTGTTTCGTTTGTTTGGTTTAACGATAAAAAATATGGACAAATTCTATTATTTTAAAACAAATATTAGAGCTTTTTAAAATATCAAACCACTATGCAATAAAAACTGGGTTTGGTGTTCAGGGTTAGAAACACCATAAAACAAGTATTCACTTGCATTACCTAACTACAATTCTTGTAAAAACATAAAATGTTAATTTTTTCCTAATTTCCCAAATAATTTGCAAATGTTCACCATAACAATACTTTTCTCTCTGGCTAGAACAATATTGAAAAAAAAAACAGGTTCTATCTACCAAGGTATCAAACAGAAATAATGGTACAGTACCTGGCATCTGCTGAAAAGATCAGAATTTGTGACTTTGACGTTGAAGTATTTCAGAACTGCAGCAACTTGTTCTCGGATAGAAGTCTGGGGTACACACACACAGACACCACTTGAAACCATAGGTCGAAGCTGTAAAAGTGGAAAAACAGGAGACTTGACTTTTAAAACACTTTACTTGACTTGATTTTTTCCATTTCTTTAAAATTTCTTATTTAACATGGTAATAGTAAAAGAACTTTATGTAACTTAAGACTGCATAGATGGACTTGGTAAAACGTAATCCTTATACGAGCCTAGTGGTCCATTGGGCCGTCGCTAATCTCCTGTTTCTGTAGTGTTAAGCGGATGAGAGTCTACTCCCTCTAGACGGGACACTACCTAATTATAAGAATTTAACGCTCGTAGATATCAAGGCATTTTAAATTCACGCGACCTAAATTAACGCCATTTAAAAGGGGAAATGTTTTTGAGTAAAGTAAATTAATTAAGTAGCCCCACAGCCGCTGTGATCGCAGGAATTAGTCGGGCATAATGTAATAATTAAGATGCTGTAGGTATACCAAAATAAATGATATAGCTCTTACTATATTGTAACGCCGAATGCCACTTGTCAGAAGCCACCGGTTTTCATGTTTGGCAACCTGTGAAAATAAAGAGATAAAGTGACTAACCGTATACACTTTTAAATAGATTTGTAAAAAAAAGAATAAAGCACATTAACTCTTTCAATCCCAGTTGAATTATAATGTTTTCCCAATTTCGTTGAACAAGTTTGAAAGAATTTTATTTTTAATCTCCAGTAGTTTGCCTTGTTTAATCGATTCTTATTTTCTCATAACCAAATGTTCTATTTTGTGTTTGTTATGTAAGGAGAAGTTGAGTGTTGATAACAGATTGGGAGTGAAAGACTTAATTTGAACATTTTGTTTTACTTTCTTTACTTTTATATTTATTTAATTTTTGTTTGTCAAGTGTGTGCTGATTTTAACACGTTTAATTTAAAAAGAGTTCTGGCTGCCCTGCTTATATAGCCCCTTATGGTTATTCCGGGTTGCCAGCACCTTGCCACATTTTAATTTTTCTTTGCAAATAAAATGTACAAGTCCAAGGTGAAATAAGCTATTGTTGTTGTTGTTGTTGTTGTTGTGCTATACAAGTAAAGAAAAATACCAGACAATATATTTTTTATTAACCATTTCGGTGCTCGAAGCTGCAACCGTTTTGGTCAAAACAGCCGGCAATTTGCAACTGCCAACCTCCTTTTTGGTCATTAGATTGTTTTAGATGAATTCCAGACTTACGGCGAACACAAAATTAAAAACGAAAATTGTTCATTCTCAAAAAAAGTGTGATGATAAGTGATATTTTTAGCGACCGCTTTAAAAGATACAACAATATATCTCATCCAGTAACAGGTACTCTTAACAAATCCAAACAAGAAACAAAAACAAACACGATCTATTATATATGAAATGCAAACAAAACGGCATTGGCCGTCCCACCAGCACTGGGGTCATTTGTTCTTTACAAAGTGAATTCAAATTCGCAATCAACGATGGAACTTACACTGCATGTTTTTTTTTGGTCAAGGGTCTTAACACATTATCGTGGTTTCCAGACTATTTCCATAATAGGGCAGTCGTCATGTTCATAGGTTTTCTTGAAATTAGTAAGACCAATGGCCTGCCAGAAAAATTGTCTATACTTTTGGTGGAGCGCAATGACTGCCTGATTACACAAATTTACCCCGAAATTTAACTCTTACTTGGAACATTTATACAGTATACATTGTTTTATTATTTTTGCTGTTACAGTTGACGCAAGTAAGGAAGAGTTACCTACTCAGTATAAAAACATTTCATTGAATCAAACAATATACAAATCCAGTATAAAAAGAAACTTTTTTGCTGCTCTTTAATTGTATTAACTTAATATTTGTGTGTGGTACTTACAAATATTTGTGACTTACTTCAACTATCTTCCTTGTTGTTGTGTCATTCTCTGGAATGACCACATCTACACCGCAACACCTGAGCTGTCTTCCCAGACCTTGCAGCATTGTGTCCACGACAATCGCCAGCGTGCCAGGAGAAATGGGAGGATGTAATTTGACGGTTGGAGGAAGGATCTTGAAAAAGGAAAAATGTTGCAATAATTATCTTGGGCATGGCTAAGATTACGTTTAACAGTGAAGCATAACATCTGGTTACTAATGTTACTAATAATTGGAATAAAAAGCGATTTAGATGTAAATCATAACTCTAAAAGTGAGCTTTTCATGATTATGGTTGAAAAATTCTGGCTCAAGAGACAAGCTAAGATTTCGCTGATCAGCTCAAATTGACTTAGAGGTGATTTCTTCCACACAAAAAACATTAGTCTTCAAGATTAAAGTCTTGGTCATAATAAATGTTGACAACTCTTGGTTGCAGCTTCAAAAACGTTCTTCAGACTTATAATCAAACTATAAAGCGTTTTCAGCTCATATCAAGGCGGTCATGCTGGTAAACTCTTACAAACATGTTGATCATTTATTTTGTTTTGAACACATCGACATTATAAAAATAATAATAATAATAATAATAATAATAATAATAATAATAATAATAATAATAATAATAATAATTGTTTATTCAACCTATGCCGCTACGTCAACGGGACTATGTAAAAACGCTTCATATCTCAATAGATAATGAGTTACTATTAGGTATAAATATGGATAATGCATTGAACTGAAAAGCTGTTTCAGCAGATGAAACGTGGGTCCGACAGAGACTAATCAAGAAAGTAAGCTTGCCGGATATGGCCAGAAAAAACAAGAAGAAAAAGTGGTGTAAAATTATTAAATGTCAAATCGAGGGACTACAAGACATAAAAACTGACAGTTAACACACAAAAGAGAATTTACATCATCAACTAAAAAGTTAAAAAATTATCCAGGTGTATGACAATAATCAAATATTGCATTAATTAATTTCTTTTAAAAATTCATTTGATTTTCTCTATAGAGTACAGTTACCCTTTTGTCTGTTTACACTCACATCAGCTTGAACTTTGTGCTTGTTTCCTCTTCGCCGACGAGAAGATGATCTGGTACGGAGACAAAAAGCATAACTCAACTTTTTAAAGGAGAAATATAAAATGTAAAAAGACAAATAGTAACTAAGACATAATTTATACAAAACAAACATTCAACCACTCAGGTCATCATCAGATTAAAATATTTTACGTTAACAGAGAACAGCCAATTTGAGGACTATGAGGAGTCTAATGATAAAATTCTTAATGACAAAAACCCTAAGGCCATTACACACGGATCAACATTTGTGGACGACATTTGTTGTTCAACAATATTGCCAAGAATGAACATGCTCATTCTTGTTCAACATGTGGCCAACATGTTGATTGTGTCTCAACATTTGTTCCCAAACACATTCACACGGATCAACATTTGTGGGAAACAATGTTGGCCAGCATGTTGATTGTGTCTCAACATTTGTTCCCAAACACATTCACACGGATCAACTTTTGTGGGAAACAGTGTTGGTCAACATGTTGGCCAAAAATATTGATCCGTGTGTAATGGCCTTTACGATTCCACACACAACAAATATGCTCAAGTTGGTTTGAAATATTATGCACAATAACTAACTCTCTAAAAATAAATTCAAGTAATAAAACAATAACTAAACGATTTGTTTCATAGTCTCCTGCTGTCAACCTGCAGGTATGTTGAGCATTCAATGGTTACATGTAATAGCCTTACTTTCTTACCGTTTACGTTCTGGAAACAACCATTTCCAGGCAGGCAGTTCAGGCTCCATGTTTACATGTATCTGACTTTCTTCTACCCAAACTTTCAGGACATCATAAACCTCTAAAAGGCAGTACGCATCTAATGCTACAACAGCAAAAATTTGAATGTGTTATTTACCATTGACAAAAACAACATGGATACCACCACTGACACTAACACTAACATCACGCCTAACATTATCAACAACAACACTATTTACCCTTACCTCCATTAACACTACCACAACACCATCACTAACACCAACACCGCCAACACAACTTACATTACCACAACCATGAACATCACCACCACTGACACCACCACCACCATCAACACATCTATCACCATCAATAACATCACTAACAATGAGGCCACTACCACCACAGTCAACATAACCAGTACCATATTTATCAATAATTTTAAAAAAACGATCTCTGGAAAACAATTATTTTAAAAAAATGTGCTTTCGGAAGTCATTCTATGGCCTTTCTCAAACTAGTTAGATTATGTAAAGACGGCAAATATCTATAAAAACAGTGTATAATAAATTAATAAGTTTTACAAATATGGTTTTACCTGGATGCTTTCCATATTTATGCATAAGCAGTATCATTGACACCACCATCACCATCGACACCACTGCCACCATCAACACCAGCACCACTACCACTGACACTATGACTATGATCGATATTACCACAACCACTGATGCCACTACCAGCAATACCACAAACACCACTTGTAAATGATAATACCATTGACATCATCTTACCACAACCACTGATGCCACCACCAGCAATACCACAAACACCATTTGTAAATGATAATACAATTGACATCATCACAACCAATGACACCACTGCAAACTAATACCACTACTGCCACACAATGGAATCACTGACAACCAATACCATCGCTGGCAACCAATAGCAGTACAGTACCATCACCAACATTAAGTGGTTTGTGTAATATTACTGACAATATCCAGTCCTGATATAATCATCATCACTATCATTTTCGCCCTTTATCAATAAAAGATTAGTCTTTCACCACTGTTGATTTTGCTCGTTAACATCATCAGATTCATCATTATTGTAAAAAAATTAACAAACTCCATGTTGAAAAGTATTAGAACAGTAAGTTTTGCAAGCTGAACTTTCATAATTAGAAGATTGTTAGAGCACATGTTTGTCTAATGAAAGGATAATGTTGCCGGCGGACACGGAACATTATTTTTCCGTTTCTTGGACATTTCAATAAGTATTTTATTATTTGCAACAAAAACATTATAGAACTGTGACCAAATGTTATCTTTTGTAGTTCGATTAAACGATAGAATATTTTTGCAATCAAACTGTCGTAAGCATATTTTCGATGACTGGCTTGCGTGATATCCAAGAACCATGCTTTAACGATTTCATATTAAAGTGAACATTATATTTAACTGTTTAACTGTTTGTCTCAACCGTCACATTGCCGCGAATAGATAATAATAAACATCTAGTACTATCATTAATCGACATATAACCAAAACTCTTAACCTACACTTAAGTTAAAAAACTCACATATTTTCTTACTCACTCATAAACACGATTTAAATGTTTTTTTTAAATTCTTATATTCAACAAGTAACATCATCAGCACTATCAATTTCAACTAATTTAGCGACTTAGTGACTTTTGATCAAATTCTTGTTTCACCCTACATTATGGCTATTATGTCTTTAAAACCCTTGGGAGAATTCAGCTTTTCATACAAAGTCACTTACGTCGTTTTTTAAATAAACCCCTTAAATTTTTCATTATCAATTGAAAATATTCATCATTTTCAATGTTTAATCTTTATTCTTAACAACAGCAATGTTATTATCATCACGAATAATAGCAATACAAGATTTTAAAATTAGTAAATGTAACCCTATACCTGCATAGATTAGCTGTTCTGTTAACAGTGGCCGTCTCTCCCAATCTGACACCTGGTAATTTTTGTCAAGGGGTCGACCAAGGCATTGAAACACTAACTCACTCAAACCCTTTTCAAACTGAACTGAAGGCATAATCTTTGAGGATTGTGCAAACTTTAGCTTCTGTTTTACAGTCGGCAAGCTCATGACCTTAAGTATAAGAAGAGAGAAATAATAATTCCACCTATTGTCATGTAATTAATTTGTATCCTGCACTGCAGGTGAACGTTTTGATGATAAAGACTGTCTACGAATCAGTGCAGAGTTTTGTGTTTTATATCATACGCCTTGGATCAGTTATAACATAATATGTACAATATAATTATTTTCATTGGTTTCACTTGGCATCTTTTCAAACTTGATGTTTTAGGTTTGCCAATCACCGTGACTCTTTAAAATAAACAAGAAGCTACTGGTAGCCTTCACTCGTACCGGCATTTTGACAAGGTTGATGTTGTATATTGTTAATTGTATTAGTCTACAAAGTAGAGTACTTTTCCCTAAGAAAATTTGCAGATGTGGTTAAAATCGCACACCTTGGTTTAACGCGTGCGTTCAGGGTATGCGATTATATTTCTATGTGTTGACAAAACTTTTAAAAAGTTTCAGAATTAGATTTATTGGTTTAATAAACAATGTTAACATTGTTTTGGAAACTTTAATATTCTACATTTGTAATGTTTTTTCATTTAAACTTAACATTAAATATTTACATGAAATAACTTTATAAGTTTAATATATTTAAAAAGAAAATGAACGTTTAGTAAAAAAAAACATCATAAATAAATTTCTGCAGAGAAAATACTACGTTTGACCTTTCAGAGATGTTTCTACCAAGATTTTTTACTCGATCTTTAGCAAACCTTTTAACTTTGCTAGACATGCAAACTTCCCCCACTCAAAGAACCGCTGTTATCGAAGGGCAAATTGCTTTGTTTTGGTTTAATAATCAAACTTTGGCAGCCCGTTTAGTCTCCTAGCAAAGCAAAGCATTAAGTTTTGTACTAAGCGTATAAGTTTACTAAAGTCGTAAAGAGAAAAACAAAGAAATCGATGTAGTTTTACTAAATTCTTTCCAAAAGTACTCGAGCAGCCATGTAGTAAACAAAAGTTGCCGAGGTCATTTTTTTTTAAAAATAACAAAGAAAAACTATTCAAGCCAAATTTATGAGCCAAAGTATTCTAAGAATAAAATATAATTTAAATTTTTGAGCAACATCCGTGGCGAAATGGCAAAGAAATAAACGATTTTGTAACGTTTGGTAATGGCGACTCAGAACTGAAAACTTATCAAAGCGGGGCTCTCACCGAAATCGATTTCTCTAAAAATATTGAAGAAAAATATACAAGGCAAATATATTTTGTAAAGGACCCTAAAGGCAAGATAACTTACCATTTTGAGCAACATACGTTCAGAAAGAGCGAAGAAACCAACGATTTTGTAACTTTTCGTAATTGTGTCTCTCAAAACGGAATGATATCAGAGCCTATCGGCTGGCCCAATACGCATGTGTTTGTAAAAGCTCCATCCCAAGGGAAAAAAAAAGACACGGAGCCGAATTTATGACTCGTTGCCTACCGGCACGAGTAAAGAGTGTGTGGAGCCAATCAATGCAATCAAACAGGTAATCCACAAAGCATGAAGCAGAACACAAAATCCTACAACGATCCCAATAAATCGGGAACATAATAGAAAAGTATTGTTATGCACAGCACTTTCAAAAAAATATAAATAATATATACTCTATCATATAAATATATTTCTTACCTCTTTGCTAAGGGGACACAAGTCAACAAAACGTTTAATATTGCGAAGTGCAGGATTTAAGAAAGGACATGATGAATCCAAGACTTGTAAATCAGATTCTAAACCATAACCTAGTGAGTGATAAATCAAATTTGGTTTAACAAACAATATTGCATAGGATTTACAAGTTAATGCACAGGTGATAATTCTAAATTAACACGATCTCATGTTTTCTGTTTTGCCCAATTTAAATTCTGTCTCACTCTCCTTCTCACCCACTACAACTTTCATAACCATCCCCTTTCACAATACAAGACAATTCTCATCTAAACTAATCCCCTTCCCCACATCAAATTCATTCTTAATCCTACACACATCTCTCTCCCCTTTCCAATGTAATTCGATTCTCATCCCCATTTCCTTACCCCACTTCAATGTCATTCTGACTCCTATACCACACCCTTCTCGCCATTCTAATATTATCTACCAACTACTCATCCTTAAACTTTCTCACAAGTATGGCACTGGTTCCCCACCAAGTATCTTATAGTGATCATTTTCTGTTGTGTACTTTTCTGTAGATGGACATTTTCATATAATAGGGTAAACACAATTATTAGAATAGAGTCCCGGGGATTTTTCTTTTGCTGCCGCTGTTCAGGATTCAAGAGTGATTTACAACAGAAATTAATTGCCTTTCAACATTACAAAAACTGATAAAAAAACAGGCAACAGCTTGTTACGTTAAAAACTTAAATGCAAACAAATGTAAATAAATGTTAGGCTTCAAAAAAAGAAGTAAAAGAACTTTGTCTTTTAGACCACAAAAATAAAATTAACACATGCACATATCCACCTAGTTTGAGACAATCCGAGCTGGCGAAAAGACGTTCACCAAACTCCACCAGTTGGTCGCTAGTAACATTGTCAAAAAGAGCAATCATGTCGAGGACGAACACCTGTGTGTAAGTTGCTAACTGGATAATCGCCAACCTGCAAACAATGAAAAGCAATAAACTATGGCTATTTCTAACAGAAAGTGCGTGCTGTAAGTACACTATTTGATTATGGTGACCCATTACAGTTCTAATTTTAGCTTTAAATGTATTTGAACTGTTACTGTAAAGAGAGAGGAGAGGAGTGAATTAATGATAGAGTAAATGCACTTAAAATGGTTTTCATTTGGGTCAAGTCTAGGGCAATGAACGAATCCTTGGTTTACTACGGAGGAATATTTACAGCTGTAGTGGAGCAGTGAAAGAGACATCGTTTAACGTAGTGCCATCAAATTCGTATCTTCAAATTATTCTTATACTAGTGGCATTGAAATATGAAACGCTTTTGGTTGGAATAATCTCGAAATGAGAGGAACTCTAGACTCTATAATTCTTTTTTATAAGTTTATTCATGGATTTGTGCATGGTCAGCTTCCACGCTATGTGTTAAACTGATTGCAGGACATGTTCTAAGCATTAGTACAAATAACGCTGTTTAGTTGAAAATTCAAATCCTTATAAGTTTTATTTTTTTCCCAGAAACATTCCTGTATGCATTTCTCTTCTGGCGCAAGTAGTGTCTGCTGTCATGGCGGCCTTTCTAGATTCTTAGAGCTTGTACATTACATCTAGTTATAATATTTATTAATAACCTTTTTAACATCCTGTATAGTCATATATATGATTGAATGATTGAACACTTTATAGTATTCTCACTTTATCATACTTTCATGATAGCTTGTTCTCTTGTGTTTTTGGAATATTAGAATATTTCACACTATAGCTCTTACAACCACTAATTGTATTTAGTATCATCCAACTAGTGGACTATTGCAAACCCAGCATTTTGATTGGCTACGCTACTAGTGGTCTAATAGTAATAGTCATCGAGTAGCGAAATTCGCCGGTTTTGAAA
>JAOTRI020144465.1:0-10562 GCA_028564885.2 Zoanthus sanctaehelenae
ATCTTTACGACTCAAAGTGGATGGAGACCTTTCACATAGTCACACAAAGACACACAAACACAGATATAATTAATCCCCGAGGGCCTATGGTTTAACGTCCTTATCTGAGAAGACGCGAAAGTCTAACCATTTGCAGATATTAGAGCAAAGGCAGCACTTTCTCCTCAATTATTTTAAAACCTTGAGTGGTGGTCCGGCCTGGAATCAAACCCGAGCCTCCCACACGATAGACCGGCACCTTACCAACATGACTAACCAGACGCCGGTATAGGGCATCAGTTTGCATTGGGCCAACAGTAATTAACGTTAGCTGTTACAAGTGATCACCCTGCCCTTTGGAAGTTAGTCTATTTCCAAGGCGAAGTTTAATGAATAAATAAAATAAAATATAATAGCTGGTTATTTACCAAGTACCTTGTTTAAAAACCTCTCTTTTCTGGTTAAAGTGCCTATCTCATCAAAATGGGTTTCTGATGATTCAGTTACAGCAAAAAATGTTGTTTAAGAAGTTCTTATAATTATCAATTTTGCTATAAACCCTTAGGATTACTGTACAACTGCTCAAACATCCAAATTTTAAGGTTTTTGACAAAAACAGTACAGTAAGAACCCATCACCATAAAATACTACAACAAAACATATAGGATTAATAGTTTTCCTTTCAAGTTATGCCCGCTAGGTGAAAAACAATGCTTTCTTTTACAATGCTCTCCCGATCTCCATACATTTGTTTAGTAAATGCTCCCAACATGTTTTTAATTTCTCATTGCCCAACAGGTCACTTTGATATATCTCAACAAACAGTTTATAGCAAAATCTATGAAAGAACATCTTAAACCATTTATGATGCGGTCACTTTAAGAACCGAAAATGGTAAACTACAGTAGCAAGCTTTTTATCTAAGGTACTCATACATATTATATCTTGTTTAAAATCTTCTCCTCCAACTAAGAACCCAAACTGGTGAAATATAGTAAGCCAGGTATCTATATTTACCAAAGATTAGTATTTTAAAATCCTCTCTTATTTACAGCCTTATATATACCTTATATAAGGTATCTATTTACCAGTTAAAAAGATAATTATTTTAAAATCCTCTCTCTCCCAGTTAAAAATTCCGAATGCTAGAACGTAAAAGTACTTCTGACTTTGACCACCGAATCACCAAATTGAAATTATTTAGTGGTCAAAGAAATATTTAAATCCTGACCACCTCTCCCAAAATACGACAAACTTATTTAAACACTGAGCAAATTCCTCACACTTTATTCTGTAACAATGGTTGGACTGAATTCGGTATTATCAAGAAAGTCAGTAATATTAAAACAATAACATATCATACACAATAAAACCAAAAGCAAAGTATTTCAACTTTTAACTTCTTTTATCATATAACCCGAAGTAGCGATTTAGTATTAAAATACTCACACATCAGCAGATTGTATACAGACAACAGCACAAGCAAACCGTTGTAATTCTCCTCCTGATAATTCATCAACATTGCGATCTTGCACTTTTGTAAGATCTTAACAATAACAAGATTGTACTCTTAGCATTTATTCTGTAACCAATTAAGGTTTAATTAATAACTTAAACAAATACATGCTACAATAGAATGACATCTTAATACTGAACAGGATTTGTACATTTTCAGTAAGTCGAAAGTCTGGGGCTTTGTATGTGATATTTTTTCAAGACAAGTAGGTTCTTATCATGTTCATAACACTGCTTTACTTTTAAATGAAAAGCAAATCTACCAAGTGACCTGCAACAAGTGTGTTTCACACATAATTTTTTATTTCAACTTTATATGAAACCCACTCGCCCACCAGGGTAACACAAAAACTAATTAAGATCGGACGTTTTCACCTTATGTTTTGAAACTCAAGTTCCCTGAGCTCCCATTCGCAAACAGGTCTTAGAGTAAGTCACATTTCACTGTCTCATCCCCAACTTCCACGCATGGCCACATACCATTTAACCAATAACAGAACAAACATTTAGCTTTCTTATGCACACTCACTCACAGCAAACGAAATCTCAATTCTTTTCAAAATAAGCAATGTGTAGGTCAATGAGCTGATACTTGATATTGATTTTACTTTTGTAAATGCAAAAAAGATAACAGCCAATCAAAATCCACCAACTCGCATTTATGTTAATTTAAATATATTTATACTGGTTAGACAAAGGGTTAATAATCTCAATAATCACGCACATGTAGTCAAGTCAGCACTCAACAATTAATTGTCAGGTAAAAAGCCAGTCTATAAAACATGCATACGTGAAAAGCTCGCATATGTTGCCAGCTAAAACAAACAGGAAGTTCATACAATTGTTTTTGATAAGCAAAGATTTGTTTAAATTTTAAAAGAACATTTGGTGATTAGCATGAAGAGCAGACTATGAACAAGCAAATTAAAACTGGACTCCCCAGACCATATTTGCTAGCAGATTTGGACTCCCAAGGGTCTATATCCACTACCGCCGAAATTGGACTCCTCTCTGTGAATTTGGACCCCCTTATTTTAACACTTAAAAATTACCTGTCTTTCAATTTCTTTTATTGAAATTAATTAATTAATAGTTCACTCAACATTTTGTATCAACATTTTGAAAAAGAAATTTATTTTTGGCCTCGGCAGTTCAGATGCGGTGTTTAAATTCATTATAAATGTCATAATTTCCAACTCCAAAAAATGAAAATGTGTTACATACATTCAATTCACTCCAACGAAAGATTACAAACAGTTTGAAATATTAGTTCCAACAATTCTCTTTACTATGGTTTGAAACTTATAAATTTAGCAAAATGCCTCTGTTGAAATCTTGACACTTTTCAGATATAGCTTAGCTTCATTCAAATATTTTTCGTTTGTCATTGTTTCTATAAGTTGTAATTAAACACAATGACAATAAATTATCAGCTCATGCTTTCGCACCACAATTTTGTTATAATTTACATATTGTATATTCAAAACAAAACATTTCTTAAAACAAATAGTGCTTTAAATCTTTTGTTTTGTACTTTTTCGAATGAATCGAGTTACGTGCACTCGAGAAAAAATAAATTATGCACTAATTAATGTTGTGTCATTGCATAAAGTGGGCGGACTTGGTTGGTGCAGTTAGTAAGATTTCTGCTTTCCATCCTTCCGGGGTAGGTAAATGGGTAACAGTGTCTGCTAGGAACTAACCTGCGATGGATTAGTGTCCCATCCAGGGGGAGTCAAAGACGCTCATCCGCTTAACACTACAAAAACCGAAGATAAGCCCCAGCTCCATGGGTCACCAGCTCAAAAGGATTTAGCTAGCACTGCATTACAAGTGATGGTTGCACTCGAGAAAAAATCAAGCATGGCTTGCACATGGGAAAGCTTATCGAGAGTGGTACTGTATAAGTAACCACACATTTCACACTATAAAGTATGTTTGAAACTCACCAAGCTGTTCACAGATTTCATGTTGTGTTTGCGTTTCATCTTTTCGATCTAATATTGATTGTACACTTCCCTGAGAAAATAAAGTAATTATCTAATATTTCAAATGCTGTGATTATACAAATAATTGTCATTCAAAGGATATCATTATAATCATACTCAGTGACAAGCAACTAACCTATAAAGTTAAGATCCTTTAACTATGGCTGGTAAAATGTTTAAATTCACTTTTTCTAAGTTTTCTCGAATTATATGGGGGATTTCAAGAAATTCTACATAACTTTTTCCAAGAGAAATTAATATCTATATTCTTTTCATTTTGAAAATGATTTGAATAAACAGCCTTGGGTAGTTCCAGATAATATCCAAACCCCCACAACGGAGAGCATTGACATTTTACCCCCCACCCTAACTCCCTCCCCCCCGTACCTTCGGAAATTCCAGAATTTTTTACCCCCTTTCCTCTTCGGAATT
Organism: Zoanthus sanctaehelenae; assembly: GCA_028564885.2. Lineage (NCBI taxonomy): Eukaryota > Metazoa > Cnidaria > Anthozoa > Zoantharia > Zoanthidae > Zoanthus > Zoanthus sanctaehelenae. Next base: position 3,915 of record JAOTRI020144465.1, read on the forward strand.
CCAGGTTGGCCTACCTCCCTTCCCCTTTGGAATTTCAGAAAAGTTGCCAGACCCACCGGAATTTCCCGAATGGGCGAAATATTGATTGTTTACGAAGTAAAAGGAGTTGTTAACCCTTTGACTACTGGGAGGTTTTGCCATTTTGAACAATTTTTTGTATATAAACAATCAATTGGCTTTCGCTAATCCATATTAGGCATTGAATGGAAACATCCCATGTTGTGTAGTCTCCAGGGATAGTGTTTTTAGTTTATGAAGTGATGGTGTCGTTGAAGTGTCTTGTCGCTGCTTTTGCAGCCATTAAAAGTGGATTTTTGCTCATTTTCGAGCCTTTTTTGCCTCTATTCACTATTGGATAGCATCATGTAGCTTGAAGGTAGCATTTGAGCTTACTTGCTGAAAGAAACCAGCGAGGTGTCACATGCATATTTCCACTCGGTGGGTTACCACAAGCGCCAAAAGAAGTTGGCTTTGAAGCTCGAAGAGAGACAAATTTACCGAGCTGCCAATGCATTTTTTGGACGTTTTAACGACTGAAGAACACTACAAGCATAAAATTTTGGCAGAACTCCGTGGAGGCTCTAGACTAAATGATTAGTGCAGGAAATGCTATCTGTCCTTGTCAAAATTTTTGGGGTATCCCAGAATGCATTTGGGTCGTGCAAATGGCTGGAAACACGTTGGGGCAAGATTGGCACAAAGAAACGGCTGTAGCTCTATCCGTAAAGTAAAAAAATGCTAAAAAATTGCACTATATCTCAGAACTAGGTCTGAGTTTTGTTGTGAAAGAAACTAAGGACTTTCTGCAAAAATGACAGTTTATTCTAGCATCACTGGCTTTCCAAACTTAAAGAAACTACTTACGTTTGATTTAAAACCAAAGTCGAACTATGGTTTTTTTGTTTAAGAAAGTACCATATCATGCGGGGAGTTTAGGCCCTTTTAGGAGTTAATCAAAGCCAGGTGATCGATGAATAGTTTAAAGCACTTACCTTTACGTTTAAATCCAGAGTTTGAACAGTTCTGTAATTGCTGTGTACTACTAATTTCTAACTTTCAAAAGAGTAGGAGGAAATCACGATAACGGGCAGCATCTGGAAAGATGCTTGATGATGAATGCATACTACAGATTGTTTCGTTAATCGTCTTGGTAGGGGCTCTATTATAGTCTGGCGGTAAGGCAGTTTCAGACCATTTTGGGAGTCGGATTGCGGATATTTTCTCATTTTTATAGCGGTTTGTGGTTAAAAAATCATAGTACGGTGACGGAAAATTAATACTTTTTCGCTCGGTTTTTGGTTTATGCATTCTAATGAGCGAATCACGGTGTTGGAAGTAGCAGTGTCGGTATGAATTAAATAGATATCTTAACAGACATAACCGTACTAACATAGGACGCCATGTAGCCTCGTTCTCATAATTACTTACGAATTGTTTCCTGTATCCAAGAACTTTCAAACTGTACAGTATTTGCTAGGTTTGATTCGTGTAACGGAACTCTCTTTGTAACCAATTAATAAGATAGTAACGTTTTTTACCTTCTTAGACAAAGATACAAAGAACTAGATGAAATTACTTTAAAAGAAATATGAGTTAGGGTAAATGCCTGTTACTATTTCTGCGAAAGAAATGCAGTTGCGGTTTTTACAGAAAAACGGAAGCAATTAACGGTATGTGGAGAACAATTACGGCGCTTTGCGGAACGTCTGGCCCCCTATATTAGAGCTCCTTGGTATCGTCCGCCATTTTAAAATATAGTTTCCACAGCGTGCATGCGGCAAGCCGTTCGAAGATCGAGTCCCACAGAGTCCAACTAACAACCTTTTTTCTTCCTATTAACTCCTTTTATTCTCCTTTTCTTCTTTCTTTCATAGTTAGAAATTATTTTCTGAATAAACTGGGATTTGGTTGGGATTTCGTTTCAAACAATACATAAATTAGCTAGTTGATAATTGCTTCCCAAACATGAAAGACAAATTCTTGACGAAATTATAAAAAAATGTGCAACAGCCCGGCGAGACGGTGATAAAATATTTTTTAAAAATATAGAAAATTATTAGTTCTACGATGCCTTACAGATTTATTTTCCAAGTTAAAAATACGTATACACTACACCTATTTATTTGGTATCAGGCTCTTCTGCTCTGAAAGAGATGATGAGAGCCTGGCACGGGGTTTTAACGATCGGAACAATCTTAGATCATAATCAGACTGCCAATAAAAACTGTAGAAAGCAGGTATAAACGGCATAGATATAAACGATATATGACATAAATAATTCTAAAATTATTCATTTCTTTGATTGCAGCAAACAATGATGGCAGGGCATCTTATTCTTTTCCAGAACTGTAAAAACGATCACGTTGTCATGCTCACTCATTGTGTTTTGTGAGTCTCTTCCGATCGGCACCAGCGTCGACAAAAAACGACTTCGGACCGAATTAGTGTCTTCTAAAAATTCTGATGGACTAATTCCTTTCAGAATTCTAAGCACAACAAAATCCATACCTTCGTAAATCAAGACCAATGATCCCCCTCTCCTTCGCAATTCCAGGCCTGCTAACCCCCCCCCCCCCCTCTCTCTCTCTCTCTCTCCTTTGGAATTCCAAAATGCCGTCCGTGGTGGGGGTATGGATATTTTTTGGAAGTACCCACTTCTAGCTAACAAATTTTCTCAAGAGGCATAAATGATCTAATAGTCAGTCAGAAATATAATTGTTCAACAAAACTGAGAAAACCATTAAAATGTTTTTATGATATTTATTGAATAAACAATATCAATTCAACAAATAATTTTAATGTCAATGGGGTACAGATTGAATCAATTATAAGCAATGACATATTTTACATAAACTGTTACCATAAAAATATACTGTATCTCTCAAAAAGGAAGACAAGCAAATTCATGAATACAATAATGTATGGAGCAAAGACGGATAAAATAATTGCCAGGGGTAATGAAGTAGGTGATTGTCATGTTGTGGGGCACTGTAATAGATTGCCTGTTATGAATTACAACATGATTCAAATATCAAATTTTTTCAAGCAATGCAATATTCTAAAGTCTATGTTAAATGTCACTTTTTTGGTTTTTGATGCAGAATTTTAAAAGAAAAAAATGATATTTTGTACTTTTGGAGGTGGCCAGAGAAATTGTGGAGAGAGCTCATTACTTTGGCAAAAATGAAACAAAATGTTTACATTTCTCACCATTGCTTTCTTTTACAGGTGTAAAAACTAATATAAATCTACATGGCAGGACTATCTTTGAGAAATGTAAAATTTACAGTAACTCTTAAAGTATAGTAATAAACATTTCTAGAATCTCATTACAGCTGTAGTTACAAAAACAATTACTCACTTTAACAGCTTTTGGAATTTGATCCACATACTGAGGTTTGATAATAGCCTGGGAAAGTTCATATTAATCAAAAATTCAAAATTGTTATCTAAAGCAAAAAATTTGTTAGCTATAAACAATAAAAAATGTAATAAATCCCACAAAGTGTGATAGTACTGTAGCTAACGTAATTGAAGAATGTTTGCAATCGGACTTAGCACTGCAAACTGCAACCATTTTGGTCTCCATAGCCGGTGAGTAGATTAAACAATGTCAGACCACCAAAATTGTCAGCACTGCCGTATTTCATACTAGGAGAGCCTGAGTACAATTCCCTTAATTCTCATACGTACAAAATATGACTAGTATATAAAGAAAGACCACTCCACGAATAGCAAAATCCCAAAGTTTGATGTTAAACAAATGATCAGTTAATGAAATACAGCTGTTTTAAAATACAAAAATTACTAACGAAATGTCTGCTATCCAGACGACTCTTCATATAGCATCCAGACGCCATACATTTCTTTAGTAATTCTTGTATTTTAAAAGAGCTGTATTTCGTTAACTGTTCATCCATTTAACATCAAACTTTGGGATTTTGCTATTCATAGTGTGTTCTTTCTTTTTATATGTAGTACTAGTCATATTTTGTACGAATGAGAATTAAGGGCTTGTACTCAGGCTCTCCCAGTATGAAATTCGGCAAGCCAACCTATTTAAAAAAACGGCTGCCAAAAGGGGACTCACAAAATAACTATAAATAACAACATAACTGAGACTTCCAAATCATCATCAATCCAGTTTTAATCCGGCTTTATCCCCGTAAATGAGGGTGGCCGGATTTACCCCACTCTGCCAGCAATCTCTCCCACTCCCACTCTCCATCTTGCTTGACTCATTGCATCCTCCTTCTTCAAACCAACGCTCCTACTCTCATTCGCCACCTGAAATCTCCATGTCTTCCTCCGTCGTCCTCACTTCCTCTTTTCCTTCGCTCCAAACTACAATGCCTTCCTCAAAATATGGCCATCATCCCTCCTTAACACATGCCTGTACTATCTCACTCCACTCGCCTTTGCCATCTGAACCATTGTGAATAGAAATGTAATACAGAAAAATAATTATAACGATAAATCCTATTCAAAGGAAGACATACAAATCACCAATGTTTTAGAAATATAACAGCCATTGTAATAGGATCCCCCAGCTTTTGAGATTGTTTTTGGTACTGCAGTTAAGTGACAATACTTCCGATACCAAAGAAGTACTCAAATTGTACAACTAATCATTTTAACATTTGCTCAATGAAGGATTATCATAAGATATGTATAACAAAGTTGCCTTTGAACAGCTTGAAGAAACTGTTAAAAAGTCACTTCACTGTAAAAAAACCTATTACCTTTAAATCATCTTCTAAAATTTTTGTGAAGTAATTTTGTAACTCCGATCCCCTGAAATACTGTAAAATCTCTTGCCAGTCAGGGGGTTCCTGAAATTCAAAGAGCAAACAATGAATTAATAGACTATTCTATGTGAAACACAATGTTTGGCACTTGAAAGGAAGCTATAACACAAATTCAACCAATTTATACCGTTGATGTACTGTACACTGTATAATACAATATTCTGTATACTTTTTAACTTTTACATTAGCAACCATAACAAGATATTCATAAGATAACAGCATGACCTATAAAAAAATTTTAGTTTTCAAAGAGTAACACTATAACAATTAAGCTAGGTGGCCCATGGATCCTTACATCTGGGCCCAGTTATTCAAAAGCTGTTTAAGTTTAACACTGGGTTAAGCAAAAACTCAAACAGGAATTTCTTCTTTAAAAGGTTAACGGTTATTTATGAAAACTGTTTGGATATTTCTAGGAAAAGTCTAGTTAGTCCCAAAATGAAAGTTAAAATTTCACCTTGTAAGATTGGAAACAAAATTGTGGATTAAATATTTAACTCTGGGTAAGTGCTAATTGGGTTTTGAACAACTGGGCCTAGATACACAAACAACCCAAAAAACGAAAAGGTATCTCTACTTTTCCAGAGTTGTGGCAGAGTGGGGTAAATCCGGCCACCCTCATTTACAGGGATAAAACCGGATCAGAACTGGACTGATGATGATGATAATGACATTTATGTAACTGATATTTTCTGTACTACCACAAGATGTATGACTGAGGAGTATCAGCACTATCAATGCCATCTAACCAGACTACAAACTACAAAACCTCATTCTGTATAACAGATTTTTTCTGTATATTTTTCTGTATAACAATTTTTTTACTCATTTAAAGGCTTACTAATTATAGTATTTATCCATGTAGCTAATGAGCTTGTTTCTGTCTTTTTTTATCGGCTTCAAACTGAATCATGGAGTTTTAAAGTTTACATTAAGATTTGATAAAGCATGATAATTATTATGATTTCTATAATCATTATCATTATCATTATCATTATCATTGTTCTTATTCTTATTCTTATTATCACCATCATCTGTCCATTCCTTGTACAGTAGACTCAGGCTAAAAAAAATGTTTAACCTGGCTTGTAGTCCTTGGGAGGGGAGTACAACAAGTCACCGCAGGTCCCAGGTCTCTCCTTTCTTTCCTCTTAGAAGGACAGTACTTTTCTTAGTATCCTTGTTGTCTCCAACAATGCTGTTTTCTGGATAATTTCCAGCCTCAGGTTCACACCAATTTATTTCATGTTCTCCTTAAAATTGACTGATATTAACCTTCCTCGCATATTCACGTAGATCCTACTGGTATCAGTCTCAAATTGCTCGTTAAGGACTCTAGCTTCTTCCTGCTTCTGACGCCTGAAAACACCTCGCTTCAGCTTTCTTAGGATAGATTTCTGTTTTTCCATGTAACTGACTAACTTCACAGCAGACAGGTCTTTGCATTCCTTTTTCAGCATAGCTCTATTTCTTTTTCCTTTTTTTGTGATTTTTCTGTTCTCTTTTAAACACATTAGCCCAGCATGAGCGATTGAGATCTTTTTTGTTACAGTCAAACCTTGATTATCCAAACTCGTTGGGACCGCAGTAAATAGTCCGGATAATCGAGAGTCCGGATAATCAAAAACATAAATATTAATGAGATAGAAATGTAAACAAAAGGTTACAGCAAAGAAAGCACCATTTTCTAGGGAAATTTACACAGCCTGTACATGTAGGTATTTACAACTAAAAACTTTCAGTTCCTGAAGGTATTTACAAATGTCTAAAATGTTCAAGCATGTTTGTTTGCTTTAAAGACTTGTAGTTTGATAGCATTGCGAGGTCCATCATTCGTCTT
>JAOTRI020144476.1:0-10562 GCA_028564885.2 Zoanthus sanctaehelenae
CCTACAACATAAGGATCAGATCAACTGAATAATACCAAATGTGAGGCAAATGTGAAACAACAAATGGCTTGGCCCAAACATATATCAATAATATATGTTTGTATATAGGCTTGGGCTGAGCGGCGGGCATTTGGATTCGATTCCCGCTCGGGGCATACATACCAATTTTTTCTGGCAATTGTTTATTCTTTCTATCTGCTATTGAACAACACACATTGATATATGATTGCCTATAGAAATCAAATAACCCACAGTCTAACACAACAGCCAACAATTCCATAACCCCACACTCTTAATAATCTCTCCAACTCTCCATCTCAAATGATTCATAGCATCCTATTTTGTCCACACTTGCGTTTCTTAACCTCCATTTTCGTTTCTGCATGTTCTTTGGTTGCACTATTCACAAAACATGGCCGTCATCCCTCCATAACACATGCCAGTGAAATAAATACTGCCAAAACTAAATTGTTAAGAAGCTGTATTATTTTGTACACACACGTACTACCTTCTTCTCTTGTTGTGTCTTCAGCTTGTATGGGTTAATATAAGTAGGATCTTTGGGTACTAATTCAAGCTCTTGTGCCATCTAGTGATAAGTGCAAGTCTGGAGTAAGTACAAAGGATTTGATTTGCAGGTTAAGTTTAGGTTAAATCGAAAATGTGTGTCAGGTCTAGACTTCTAGCAGTCTCTTTCTTTCCTCATAATAAGTCTAAGCTGCTAACACATACTGCTGGGAAACTGCTGACTGATTGCATTGTGGGCAGAGAAAGAGGTTAGGAATCAGTCAGCAGTTTCTAAACAATTTTTGTTTGCAGCGTCGACTGATTATGAGGAAAAGAAGAGACTGCCCACAGTCTAGCTCAGGTCATATCTATGTGGTAAAATTACAAGGGTGCTGCACCTTCATTTGGTATGACATCATCAATGACATCATCAAAACTAAAAAGAGGGAAATGCTTTAACTAAAAGAACTAAACTTGAATTAAGAAATAAAACATTTTTTCTGTGCCTTCATAGCGCTATGAAAACCGAGGCGCACGTTGTTGAGAATTCGAGAGCTGATCAGTGAAGCACGAGATGCAATCGAGTGCTTCATTGATCTGCTCGAGAATTCCCCAAACGTGTGCCAAGGAATTACAACCGCGTTGATATTTCAACGTGTTTATTTCATGATCATTTTACAAAATCTCCTTACGAGGACTACCTAATACGTCATTTCTATACTTCATTGGCCTATGAAAACACACCTCTCGTCCAAATAGAAACCACTGTAGTATCTTAAATGTTTTATAACATATTATGATTATGACTCTATTGGTACAGTAAAGCTGATTAATTCTAACGTTGTTTTTCTAAAATTTTTAAAAGTTAAATTACATTGACTACCGCTGGCATCACATCCTGAGCTGTAAATTTAATCGATTCAATACAAAACAAACATTATTTTCTGAAATGCTCGGCTAACAATTAAAAAAAAAATTTACATAATTGATCTGCAATGCTTAAATGTTCAAACAATAAAATTTCAATTTTAGGCTTCAGCTTTCGTTTAAGCCTTCGATTCTGCTACACTTAATGCCTTTCATCAAGTGTTATCTTATAAAAGAAGTATCTTGTTTTTGTTCAGGCCCCATTGACTTGGGAATCCTTATCGAAGGAAGTAGAAATACAAAGGAACAGGATTTTGAGGAAGCGAAAGATATCGCGAAGTCAATTTACAAGAGTTTTCCTGTCGCTGAAAATAGCACTCACGTGGCGGTTGCGGTGTATGCTGATGACATGAAGATCATTTTTGACCTGAACAAATACTTTACAACAGAGCAAATGGATAGTGCGATTGACGACTCACTCCTCCCCGGTGGTTTGTCTTACGCTGGCAAGGCTTTGGGAAAAGTGGAGAAAAATCTTTTCAACTCCGGAGGACGAGAAGGTAATCTCTCTAAATAAAATAATTAATTCAATTTTTATGTTTCGAATGTTTAATTCTGTAGAAAAGAGCCTATATGTTTTAGTTTGTTGTTCTGAGCAGGATAAAACTCGGTTTTGACTTCTACTTCGTTTGTAAACGAGTCCGCTTTAAGAAAAGTCCGAAAATTCGCGTCCGACAAAATCTGGAGTCCAAAAGAATTCGAGTCCGATTTGAGAAATCGGACCTGGATTATTTGGGCGTTCGTATCAGTCAAAGACTTTTTTAAAAACAACATATATGAGTAAAAATGAAGCTTGACAAGAGAAATGAAGCTTTGTCTCCCAGAACACTAGATTAATCCAACTTCTTTTTTCAGCGACCACAACACAATAGCAGCAACTTTCTTAACACCCCTAATGCTCCCATAAATAGTTATGAAAGCCAGATCTCTTGCAAATGGCGTAATAAAGTAGTTTTTATCACAAAAAAGTGATTTTTTTTAAAGATAATGGATAAGAAAATCTTAAGCTTGCTCCTGGAATTTAATAAAATCACGAAAATTTATTCTACTTCGTTGAATAAAGTTTCAATCTGCTGAAAAAAGGTATCATTTGATGATGTCTAAAAAACTTCCCGATCAAAAACTGAATCTAGGCAGGTATGATTTCTTATGTATATAAGTTATTACTCAAGAAAAAAATACTACTATACTACTACAAATAAAAACTCTACGTAATTAAAAAAGCTAATAACTCTAAAATACTTTTAACAACATTACTACCACTAACGAATAACAGAGACTTATAATAACACTATATAGCTATTAAATTAAAAAGCTAATTAAAACAAACATGCTTTGAGCAATTTTTAAAAAGAGTTAACGTTTAGAGAAAAAGGTTGATTTCTTAAAGAAATTGCAGTTTGTTCCATACAGGTGGTGCGGCTGTAGCAAAAGCTCTGACTCCCATTGTTTTCTTCACGATGTTGTTGGGCACACTAGGAAAGCATTCAAGATTAGAACGCAGATTTTAACGGCTTTTCTGTTTAAGAGATATTATTTCAGATATATAAGAAGGTGGACAACCATTAAGAGATTTATAGGTCAGAAGAATGATCTTGAAAATGATTCGGTGTTTAACAGGAAGCCAGTACTAATGGAGTTGTATGAGGATAGGTGAGATGTACGCAAAAAGTGGGATCTTGGAAATCAATCGAGCTGCAGCATTCTGTATACGTTGGAGTCTATTAATTTGTACAGCAGGAAGTCCAGAAAGTAAACCGCTGCAGTCATCCAAGCGTCCTATGGCCACTGCTATAACAAGGGCTTTTGTAGACTCAGGGTTTAAGTATTTGCGAATGCGTCTGATGTTATGTAATGTGTAGAATGAACGGCTGCACAACCTGTTGATAGGCGCCTTGAAATTCATATTACAGTCAAGTAATTATACCGAGATCCCAGACCACGGAGTACCCGGAGAAAAACTCTAGGAGTCAGACTGAGGTCGACAAATGCCATCTCAAAGGCGGAGCCTGGGACTCGCCGTACAAGCGGGTGGCGTGCTTGATAACCACTACGCTAATTGTCATGTGTACTTTTATTTATCTATTTTATTTTTATTTATATTCATATTTATATCAGGTGTACAGCGCGTTCTTGTTACTATCGTAACTGGAAAATCGGATGATGACGTCACACTTCCTGCCAGAAAGCTCCAGGACTCGTGTGTTCTCTCTTTTGGAGTTGGTCTGGGTCCGACATATATCACGCCGGAAATAAAAGAGCTTGTAAGTGAGCCATTGTTAGATTTTACTGTCACCACGACCGAACACGAAGAAAAAAAAGACCTGGCTGCAAATGTTGTTGAGAAAATAAACAAAGGTAAAAAAAAAAATCACTCGGCTTTCATCATATGGTATATGTATATTGGTATATACATAACAAAAGAATTTTGATTATTTTTTTTTGTTTTGTACACCAACATGGCCCCTATGTCTTGTCTTTTGTGTCTCTTGGGATTGTGTGAAAACCAAGAATATGTTTTCCTGCACAGATCAGAAGAGTTTTTCAAATTGATTTCTACTGGGCTACCTGTGGCATTTAAATGAAAAAGAATAGCCAATACAACGTAGAATGTAAATTTCATAGCACGATATTTCGGCTAGCCATTGTATCCTTTATCAGGTATGTAGAACGAAAATTACAAAACAGGAAATAATGAGTAAGGCTTATTTGGCTTTACGAATCGCGTCTAATAACCAAAACTAATACTTTAGAACCTAACGGCCTTAAGAAACGTTAACGCAACGAAATTTACAAATATTTATTATCTATATTTTTTGTTTTCTGAGGTCATTTTTTTCTTCTCTGTCATCAATTTTCACCATTTTTAATTAGTTTTTTTAATCAATTTATTACCGTGTTCTGGAATTTCCTTTGTATTTTTCATTCCTCTTTTGTAATTTCCGTTAATCTATACCATACCTGATGAAGTCTAGTATGGCTAGCTGAAATATCGTGCTATAAAATTTTAAATATACGTTGTATTTGTGAGCCCAATTCGATCACCTAATGATTCAACGTCTACCGGGAGAGTTGTTGTCTCTTGTTTATTCATTTTGTTCTACATTACTACTTGTGGCACAATTATGAATCCGGTTTCGTTTTTTTGTTGACCAGACATGTGCATAATTCCTTGTAGCACCAGCTGTGTTGTAAAGAGAAGGGGAATATAGAGCAAAAGGTAGCCCAGTGAACCCTTCGAGACTGTCGTGTTTTAATAGAAAAATTAGTAATTGTTCATTATCATCAGAAAAGCTTTCGTTTTGTTTCAGTTTTAACAATTGCCTCAGCCTGGAGCAGTGCTTGTGCAAAGAGAGGAGGTACACGTTTACTATTTTTATCCATAATGAACATTAGAGCAATTGCATATAGTTTAGATTGCTGGAGATTGAAATGATTATAATCCCATTAATCATTATCAAAATAATGATCTAGCCCAACCCGAAACCTCCGTTCCTCCACAAAAATTCTTTTGTCAACTCCAAAATTTAACCTTAAGACCTATGGTGCAAGAGTCTTCTTAACCTCAGCCCCTACATTTTGGAACCAGCTGCCAGAAAGCATTAGGCACTCGGCCACAATGGATACGTTTAAGTCAAGACTTAAAACATTTTTATTCAAATAAGCAGAAGTAGTGTTTGGAGCAGACGTTTTGAATGCTATTCGTTCATCAGAGCATCTTTAAAAGAAGCAACTCAAGGTTGAATGTTTATGATCATTACCGTAAGTAGTGTAAGGACCTGACCTTTGAAGTACTAGTGGTTCTTCATCAGAACAACTGCAAATTAAGCAACTCAAAGCTGAAATAATTATGATCATCTTCGTAAGTAGTGTAATGAGCAGACGTTTGGAGCGTTAGACGTCCCTCTTCAGAGAAACTGGAAATTTTAAAAGCAATTCAAGGGAGAAATGTTTATGGCTATCACAATAAGTAGCTGATATTTCAAGTTTAAGTTATCTTTGTTAGAGCAAACCAAAGACACTCTGATGAAAATATCACTTAATAATCATTGCATGTTTCTCAATTTTCTTCTAGAAACAAGGCTGGACATTGCATTCTTAGTCGATGGGTGTCGTCACGTCACCAACATGGACTACAAAAAAATTATAAAACTTGTGCAAACCGTTTATCACTCCTCTCCCCAGACCCCAGAACATACTCGCATCGCTGTCGTAGTGTTTTCTAATGGCTTCCGAACGATACAAAATTTCAAGCCTTCTATCGAGTCATCGAGTATTGATGGTAAGAATGGTAACACTTTTAGGTCATTCATAAGCTACTCATTATTAATCAATTAATAAATAACAACAACAACAACAATACTAATAATATTAATATTAACAACAATAATAATAATAATGATAATAATAATAATAATGATATTTTTTTGAAATAATACTTTTATTCCAAACTATTTTAATAAAAATAAAAATACAGCAGTTATTAAAATACATCTTTAATGATAAAATATTAGAATTTCAAAAGATCTTTCTCTATAACTATCTATTAAGATTTATAAGATTTTAAAAGGTCTAAAAGGTTTGACTCAAGAGATTCCAAATCTATCCATGTCAATCTCGAAGTCATTTACTTGTCCCTGTAAATCAGTTTTTTCCTTCAAGCTGATTATGAGCCTCTGAGACATGATAGCGCACTTCTAAAAATAGCAAAGGGAACATTTGCTCTGGTCAATGATATCGTAGTTGCATAGTTCTCTTTCTTTTTAATAGATAGGAGTTCAGCTAGTCTTGTATGAAAACGCTGGCACTCTCCAACTATTCCTCGTGTGTTACTAGATATTAATGGCGTGAATGTTCCTTGTTCAGTTTTAGTAATTCTTGGCCCATACTTTCTCTTCTTTTCGTTTTCGTGAGGGTTGTGTATCTGTTTTGGGGTAAGGTCTCTGTAGGAATCCGCGTTTGGGTGGCTAACCCTTATGACAAAAAAGGAGGCTCTCTGTCTCTCCCAAAATCCACGACAATGCCCATCAAGACGGGCATCTAGGGTTCTATTAGCACCCCTGTTGATTACATCGCCAGTGATAGGTTTTAGTGATGGTTTAGTCTGAACATAGTGGCCCCAGACAACAGAAAATAACGTATGTATTACACCTTTTGTTGTTCATTTACGCAACATGCACAGTCATGATCATTTACGTAAGCTAATGAACCAATAAACTTATAACAGTGCTGATGAATGCCTATTCACGTTATTGTTTTATCAACTGACGTGAATGAGTGTACATTTTGTGGAAATGACCAGCAAAAGGTGTAATGATCCCGTAATGTACACTGGTACAGATAAAATGTGTTATTACCAACGGAGATAATTTAAATAAAAGTAAAAAACGTAAAATGTCAAAACATGTAGAGCAGTTATCGAACGAGCAGTACTTGACACGTGATCATGCTCCAACATTCAACATGGCAAATATTGACGAGGATGGGAAAAGGTTGGGAACTGGGACCAACAAACAATGCACCTGCAGTCTTACAACAACATGTTGATCTCCAGGCCATAATATCCAATAGTATTAAACCGTTTTGTCGTTAAAATATCATTATGTGATAAACTGGAGTATTCAGAAATGGACTGGATAAACGACTACATACACGACAATATCAACTTTAAGTTGCAAAGGAAAGCATGTGAGTTTGTAACACACTATACATATTATAATTCATATAAAAATGCAACAAACCTGCCTTTTTTTAAATGCCCGAGTCTTGTCCTAATCAAATAAATGCAGCCAAAATCTTTGGTTTCATTCATCATTTCGATCAATGAAATATTTTCTCTTATAATAGGTTTCTATAGAGCATCTAAAACAGAAAATAAATGGTTTATGCCCCTTATCCAGTAATAATTAGTAATGCAGCGAATAAAGTCATTTCAATAACGGAAAATTGTTTTTTTTTTAAAAAAATTCTCAACATTTCTTCTACGCGCACATGGCCCACCACCATTTGCCATTTGACTACTGATTATTGTAGTCATTACCAGTCCACTCACATGGCCCGGTTCACTGTCCAGAGTTATCGCATAATGATATTTTAACGGCAAAAATGTTCTGGCTGGAGGTCATGTTGCACGACAAAAAATCGGGCAATGTGTGGGGAGCTAAGAACAAGACTAATTGTCGGCCGACAAAAAATTCTGCGACAAAAATCGTCTAGTGTGCAACGGAATTTATTAGATATCTCTAGATTAAAGACAATATTAAATTTGTTTTAACTTTAATCTGTAGTAATTCATCCGGCTTAATACGTAATTCACTTTTAGAAATAAAATCAGGTTGTCTGTTGGTTTGTTTCTTTACGAAGGTTAAAAACACTTTTCAACTTTTGAAACTAGTTACGTTTAAAACAGTCAGTGATTTCAGAAAATGATAGTTTCTTAAAAACTTCATTTTTATTTGAAGTCGAACATCTTTCTGTGATCGTTCCTTTTTCTTATGGTTATTTTTGTTTTCTCAGCCGAACTAAAGAAGCAATCATACGGAGGTGACAAATGCTCTATCGGAGAGGGATTGGCGGAGGTAAAACGAATATTTGACTTTCAGAGTCGGCCTGGGGTACCTCGCCTTCTTGTAACTTTATCAGCGGGGCAATCTGATGATGACGTCATTCCATCGGCTAAAGCCTTGCGCGATGCCGGTGTGCTTATATATTCTGTTGGACTGGGTCCTAACAGCGACCACAATACTTTACGCGCTCTATCTAGTGGTCCCGTTTCAGAGTTTGTGATGCAAGATCTGTCATTCCCGGTTAATACGACGGCACCAAAAAACATGGTAGAAAAAATTTTAAACGGTAATGATATTAAAGTAAGTTTTATAACATCATTAGTGATTATATAATATATTCTTATGATGATTGCTTAGTGTTTTTTTTGTGCTTTTATTCTAAATCATCTGCGCTAAGCATTCGTCGCTTTATACCAACAGATATAATAATTAGGCTGTAAAGACTTTTATTTGACATAAGTTCGCTTAAAATTTAAAATGAATAAAATTATTAAGGCCTTAAAATTGTTAAAAATGTGTTACTTAAAAACCGAAGGTTTTCGACTTAAAAGTCATCTTCAGGGTTCTATTTACCGCGTAAAAATTTTTAAAATTTTTATACTTCTTAAGTTATTCCCATTGGGAACAGAAAAATTGGATGAGCATAAAAATTTTAAAAAATTTTACGCGGCAAATAGAACCCTGAAGATGACTTTTAAGTCGAAAACGTTCGGTTTTCAAGTAACACATTTTTAACAATTTTAATTTAAAGCCTTAATAATTTTATTCAAGACTTTTATTCTTCCGCATCTTGAATTTATAGCCCGCTTTTCGTCGGCATAGGATTAGTTCAGAGTAACCGCATTGAAAACGCTAAATACTACATTTTAAGAACTTAATTTGTTAACTTATTAAAGACTGTTGATATATATAATTCAAAGGTTAGAAGGATCCAACATTCACTTATTTTATTATATGAATATATCTTATTAGACAGTTAAGTATGTAGTATTGCTGGGTATTTTTACGAGTCTTGAAATATTTTGACGAGCTCAAAAGGGCTCGTCAAAACACATAGGACAAGTAAAAATATTAGCCATACTACTTACCTGTCTAATAAGTGATTTATTATTCACTTTTTTTCGTGAAAAAATGAAAATAAAATTTTGCGACACGCGCGGTAAAACAAGTTTTCTAGGATACGAATGTCGATCGAAATGTGAAAAACGGCTGGATATTTGTACTCGCCCTCTACCCTCTCATGGTGTTATTTGTACGGTTATTCGTGCAATTGGATAATAAATGCCTTTACTGCTATGGTCCTCAATATATTCGCAAATTTCTTAATTATTGGAGAACTAATTATAGTTTGAGAGGTGATAGAACTGTCCTTATACGTTACCTAAATTTAACCTACAGTGGAAAAAAAATCATTTTCGTATATAATTTGTCAGCTCATGGAAGAAGCTAAACCTCTCATGGGACGTCAGGCATGAAATTCTAACGATTTTAAACAAAAACTGATCGTTGAGCTACAGCATTTTATTTTTTTTTAATATTTTAATATTTTAGTTTTTTATTAATTTTAGCTTAGTAATCACTAGTAACCTTAAGTAACTTTGGTTTTATATATGTATATAGTTTGGATATATTTAGCTATAATACACGTTCGTAGTTTGAACGAGATTTCTTTAGCGAAACGTGTCTAAATAGAAGGTTGATTGATTTATTGTTTAATTGATTAATCATAGCATTATAATGCTAGAGATTGGCATATTGATGCTATTACTGCTTTATAGATTATTATAAGTTACTGTTTTGCAAAAGAAGCCCATAGGCAGGAGCGCGCAATTCCCATAAATAGACCTTTTCTAGATCGCTATTTGCGGGAAATCTCAGAAGAAGTCCCATTCCCGGATCTCAGCAGACGTCCCGTTCCCGGATCTCAGCAGAAGTCCCGTTCCCGGATCTCAGCAGAAGTCCCGTTCCCGGATCTCAGCAGAAGTCCCGTTCCCGGGGGATTCAGACATTTCATACAAACTTACAGTGACGTTATTGATTACCTCTGGACGCATGTGATTGGTCTGAATTCGCGAGAACTGATCTAAAGATACATCCGCTAGTGAAAACGCCATTACGCCTTTTAAGAAAAATACCTTGATAAAAGAAATAAAATATAATCTAAAAAAAAGCATTTTTCTCATACTGCGATGACACTTATATCTTATTTGTCTATTTGGATAACTTACAATTTAATGAAGTCAACTTCATTGAGATCTTCCAAACCTGGGCTGAAAGTTGTTGATCTAACTTCCTGAGTTTCCAAAGATAACTCCAGCTTGCTGTTTATAGAGGCGTCATTTATAATTGGTCAACGAAAAGCAACCTAAAAGAGTAAACAATAAATCATTTATAATAATAATATTATTATTGATTATAATAAAAAATAATAATACTATCAGTAGTAGTAGTAGTAGTAGTAGTAGTAGCAGTAGCAGTAGCAGTAGCAGTAGTAGTAGTAGAAGTAGTAGTAATAGTAGTAGTAGTAGTAGTAGTAGTAGTAGTCGCAGCAGCAGCAGCAGT
>JAOTRI020144487.1:0-10561 GCA_028564885.2 Zoanthus sanctaehelenae
ACTAATAGACCACTAGTAGCGTAGCCAATCAAAATGCTGGATTTGCAATAGTCCACTAGTTGGGTGATACTAATGTCATATAGTACTCATATTGTTCAACTTGGTGAAAATTGGGAGGGGGGTACTAATTATACTTTTTTAGTTACTTCAAAATGGGAATCTAACACAAGTAACTGATTCCTACATTGTCTCTTGGGACTTACAGTGATCCCAAGAGAAACTGGAAGCAATGCTTTTGCAAAATTTGGGTGGACCAACAAAGAGTAGTATGATATTTTTAATATTGACTAATTAACATAGCAACAAAACACTTCGCTGCCATCTTTTACAAAACAATATAGTCATAAAAATTGCTCGTGTAAACGGGGTTTAAATTAAAAAAAAAATATCCTTGATACTAATTTTTCCATATTAAATTTACCTTGACAAAAACTTGTGTCCTTGATGAGGTCTATCGACAATCTGATGGGTTATATCCTCATTGTTCTCACTGTACGTTGCTCCGAGAGCAATGGAGCCATCCCACGATACTTCTCCCCCAAAACACCTGCACACAAGTTCATATGAAATTAAAAATAAACAAAAATAGCTAGATTTGTGTTTGACATCTTGGTATCGTGTGTCGCTTCTACACAATTTATTTGAAAAGGATGTTTCAAAACTCAACGATCAAAATTCATTTTCATAAAAAAAAAAACAACTGGAACTCAGGTCCCTCGGGCAGCTGTGGCCGCCATATTGAAAATAGGGGACAAAAATATCCAGCACATATTGAGCAGTACTTTTGACTTTATTTATTACTTTGACCAAAACACCTGACTAAAGAACGAATTCCTCTATTTATCTAAAACAGAAAACATTTGGAACTCGCTTTTAAACACAAGCACAATTTAAATAAATCTTAAATAACTTATCAGTTTAGGGTTTATAGAAGCAAATTTAAACACGTTTTCAGACATTTTCCTAGCAACATTTATGGTCAGAGACGACGAATCATTAAAAAATATATGTTGTCGCACATCAAATTTTAGATTCAAAGACAAGATACAACCACTAAAAAAACGATTGGTTGCAATTGCTCATTGCATCTAAAACGTCTTTGTCGTGGGAATATTATCTAAGTTTTAGTCCAAGTTTTATTAAATTCAATAAAAAGGAACATTACGATTTTGACTGGCCTGCAGGTAGCTTTACTAAACGTGGCAGGCTAGTCTACTGATACTTTAAGAAATACATCGCTAAGTGGTTTTAACGACTTTCCAGAATACTTTTGGATTTCCAGATATTTTTCCAATTTTCCAGATTCCATATACATGAACCTTTTGTCGTTGATTGATATTCTAGTCAGGAAGAAAATATACGAGTGTAATGCTAGATATCCAAGACCAGTTCCTGATGTTATTATACTATGGTTTAGTTAAAGATTTCGAAAAACGATGAACCTGATAACAAAAGACAACGCCTCTCGTGGAACTTCGCGTGACAGAAAAAATTTACAGCTTGAAAACAGGTTCTTGAACTTTTCCTCCGCTTCTTGCTCATTCTTCATAACGTTTTGTTGTTCTGCATCTTCACTCTGTAGAAAACAAAGATAGTTTTAGTCATACAGATAGTTAACAATAAAACCAAATTCATGTACACAGTATGCACAAACTTGTACATTTTAATAGTAAGACAGACCGTGTATTAGATAGTATATACAAATTAGATGTTATATGGCTTATCAATACTTTTATCTTTTTATCATAATTCAAGATTATTAATCTATTATATGTTTTTAATTTCAGTTTCACGTTCAAGTTTAAACAAGCTTTCAGCTTCTAGGTGATGCATACAGCCAAGCAGGAGCAGTTTTTTATCGCAAACTTTCACCGTCATTTGATGCATGGGCGACGTATTAACAGCCGTTGGTAACAAATGGAAAAATATTGTTCGAACTTAAAAGTATAGACCTCATAGTTTA
This sequence comes from Zoanthus sanctaehelenae, assembly GCA_028564885.2. Taxonomy (NCBI): domain Eukaryota; kingdom Metazoa; phylum Cnidaria; class Anthozoa; order Zoantharia; family Zoanthidae; genus Zoanthus; species Zoanthus sanctaehelenae. The sequence continues at coordinate 1,964 of JAOTRI020144487.1, forward strand.
ACAAAAATTACAAATAAGACTTAAAGACATCAAAAGAATAAAGAAAAGAGCAAAGATTTCTCCTTGTGAACAGACTTATTATAAACCAGTGTTTACTCACGTCTGGATCAATAGGAAATTCGTCAGTGTGAACATCTTCTTGAGCTGAAATCACAAAAAAACAAAAAAATCTGAATCAGTGCACGAATTTATCTGACAGTAAAAATAATTAAAAAATATATTTGTTACGTGACAATCGAGGATTTTCAATCTTATATCTGTTAAAACTCTAATACATATTCATGCATATGAAAATACATACTTATGGACTACAATACGATGACAGATGTAAACGGCACATTTATACTAATTCAACCTTTTGGTTGCAAAGATTATTAAATACACTATCTATCTATCTATCTAAAGTTTGAACTGCTGATGAATAAAAATTTTTCATTTTAGTTCAGAGGTTTTACCGGCTAAAATTTGAATGTTCGTTTCTAACATACATGAAACCCTAAAACAGTGAAAACTAAAATTTAAAATTTAAAGTTTAAATATATTTATATCATTGTGACATTAAAATGACAATCAAATTATGAACAAATAGAAGGTTGAAATAACTAAGCTAACTTACAAAAATATAGATAAATATTAATTTACAAAACTCAATCGTAAGGAATAAACAACACATCTTTCAGAACCTAAATCTGCTTTTTAAAACAATTGATGATGATGGTGGAGGTCTTAATAATTGACGTGGTTGTAATGTGATTTTGGTAGAGGTTATAATGATGCTGGTGCTCACGACTGTGGTGTTGGTAATAATGGTTGTGTTTGTGGTGGCAGAGACAATATAGTGGTGTTTGTGATAACAATTGAGAGCTTAAGCACGGGAATACTTCTTCACGGAGGTTAACTTAGCGAGAATAGACTTGATTAAGAACGGCGGTTTTGGCGCCATTTTTTAACTTAAGGAGCATGCGCGCTACCACGAAGGATGCATACAGGGCAAAAAAGGCGCGAAAACTAATTTTTAAGAGCTCAGGACTTCAAAAACAAAATAATAGTAAAATTCATAACAAATATGGCAAGAAACTGGAGTAAAAGTCAGTATTAAAGGAATATTATTTACTTGAAAAGATGTATTGACAATAAGTTCCGAACTTGAAGCCTTAACTTTAGTGGAAAAACCTCGAAGTTCTGACAGTAAGAAAGCTTGGTGTTTGAGACCTCTAACGATGATTTTGGTGTTCACTAGGTAATAATGAAGGTTGTAGTGGTGGTAGAGATGACTTGTAATTATGATGTTAATGATGATTGTGGTGTTGGTGATGATGATGGTTGTAGAGGTGAAAATGATAGTGGTGGTGCTGGGGAAGATGGTGATGATAGTTGTAATGATGGAGATGATTTGGGTCGTTCAAAGTAATAAAGGTGATGAAGGTGAGATGAAATATCATTTCACATAATATGGTGTTTTAAAACTACAGAACAAAAACTCACCCGATGTAAATGCAAGATTATGATTTAAAGCTGCAAGAATCTGAAAACAGTTAAAACACCAAAAACAATTTATATGTATTAAATCTTAAATTTAATTTTCTAAGAACTATTTTAGCACTAAGATTTTTAGTATTTTTTTGTATCTTAAATGGTATTTGTACAATATATAAATTCACGGGAATGAAGAAATCTTGTGTACTGTACATTGCAAAGGTTAGTGTTTTTGTCATAATGGCTGTCTCATCTTTCCACGGAGTAAAGCTTTGTTTTAGATGCAAGCTGATTCACGGGAAAACCAAAACAATGGAGGTTTTTATATTTCTGTTTTTTCATTTAAAAATAATTCATTAAAACAAAGTGCAATCTGTCATAGTGTTTCATATTTTCTCTCAATTTTGATATTTGCTAAAATAATGATAGAGTTCCTGTACGAAACATAGTACTAACTACTACTAAAATAGTGTTGAAAAATCTTGACAATAAGAAGGATTTGAATGCACCCCAAATATGTTTGAATGCTTTTTGTTTCCATTACCAGTATTTCCCAAAACCACTCTTTGGTTTATACTTTTAAAAACAATTTCAATAACATGATTGTGATAAACTGTTTCTATCTAGAATATTTACACTTTAAGTACGTTATTATAAATCTCATCTCTATACCTCATTTTCCTCTTCAGTATCTTCACAATATTCAACCTCAGGTGAAGATCTCTTTAAATCCACCGCAAGCTACGAGTAATTCATACGATCATATTTATTTTATAGGTCAAGTTAAAAGTAATAACAAAATATGCAATACTTACTAGCTTAAAATAATTACTTAGTACATTATTTTGAACTAATCTTTACATAGAAAAGTAACAGTCCAACAATGTAACTTACTCTTAGATATTCTACATTGTTGTTATTTTGCATAATTAATCCTCAAAAACCCACAAAATTTGTACAATTTGAAAAAGAAAGGGAAATTAACACTTTCACTTACTTTCTTCACATTTTGTGGGCAAAATGTTGTTCTAAAATCAATTTAGTTTAACAAAATTGGGGCCAGTTACCTGTTGCTAGCTGAGCAAGGAACTTTTCTATGGTGAAAATGAAATAACTGTTTTGAATGTTTTGTGTAGTTACAATAAGCATGCAAAGAACAGTTATGCCACAACTTGATGAAGGCAAAACAAAAACACGGATATTGAGCTTTGTTAAAACGATCTGGCAAACAGGATGGGGCAAGAAATTTTTCCAATATTACAAGGGTGATGACCTGATGTTTGCATTTCCTGAATGTATGTATGAACATATCGACAAAAGTTACACATAAAATTTATGATAGTTTCAATGAAAAAAACTTGTGTTGAGAGTTTCAAATCACAATCCTTAAAAGCTGTGCCTCTACACTGAACAAAATAGACTAGAAAAAAATTAACAAATAATTAAGTCATAATAAATTTGCAGACATACCTTGGGAGGATAGTATAAATTCAACGAATGATAAAGTCGGAAGTTTATAAATCCAATCATAGTTCTGTAAAACTCCAAAAATGTTAACATCACCTTGAAGTCAACATCCGATGAAGGCTTAAAAACAACGACACAAACAGCGTGTAAAAAATAAAAAGTATAGTTGTAATTATGATAGCATTACATTAAGAAACATTTATTTTATGAATATATCCCGGGTTGGACACCATATGAGTCACCTCCACTGGTACTGTTTTGTATTCTCTGCCATATCTTCGATATTTAGCTTCCCCATGTCTTCTTCCTCTATCTTAGTCCTGGTCCTTCTTGGGTTGACTATTTGCCTTCTACCTTCAACTTCCAGCTTCATCACTCTCTTTCTTATTTTCTCCAATCTATGTTCAAACACTTATTTTATACTTTCACATTTTATTACTACTGTATAATGGTACTCAGTAAAGAAAACATATTAAAAGCCATTCTAGAAAATGGTCTTTAATTCTAACTGTTGTGAGTACTAATTCATCTGTCAGGATGAAGAAGTGCCAACAAGAAAAAGAGCAGTAATCTTCAATTCAAAAGATCCAAGGGAACGTATCAGTGATATTTTTGCAGTGTTAGAATGTTTTCCATCTCCATGATACCCTCCAAAGCTCAAGTCTCTTTAGGCTGAGATTCTGTATGTATTCTCTAAGTTCATTGCATTGGCAGCTTTAAACCAAGGGCCAGATTTGTAAAATGTACTGGCGACTGATCATAGCAGTGCATGTACAGAAAAAATGATTTACATTGGTTATCTCTAACAAAGTAGACACCTGATCTTTTACAAAGAGCATTTTAAGGATATGCACATACTGTAAATAAATGCCTTATTGTTATTGCTATTATTACTATCATTATTTTACCTCTTGACAAAACTGGTATGGTGTGATCCATGTAACAAGTTGACCCATAATTTCTGCCTGGTAGTAAATTCCTTTTATTGAGAGGAAAACCTAGTAGTGTTTATCAACATAAAGCAATTTTATAAATGAATTTAATGATTTTGTATAATTTACATACCATACAAGATTGTTTTATTGCAAGTAATTAAGGTTCTATGTCAAGATATTTCATTTAAAATGGCCTAAATTTATAAATACAGAAAAATTTACGTCAGGGTTGGCAAAAGCTGGGGGGAAGGAGGCAGAAGTGTTCACAGTAATCCTCCACTAATTCTTGAAAGCCATCATTTTCTATAACTGTATAAACTACTGTTGATGTACATTTTCATATAATATGGTCAACCCAATTACTAGAAGATCTCCACTTCCCGATATTTTCTACTTCTGTTGCACCTGTACAGTATACCATAATCTCACCTGTACAGTATGTATACCATATTCGCACCTGCACAGAATGTATACCATATTCTCACCTGTACAGTATGTATACCATATTCTCACCTGTACAGTATGTATACCATATTCTCACCTGTACAGTATGTATACCATATTCTCAAAACAAACAAAAAAACTTGTACTTCTTCTTTGTAAATTAATAAAAAATATCATTGTTTCCAATTATTTTGTCTACATTCATATAATAACAATTAAAAAATTGTTCTATTTCACTTAATTCAAACGAGAGGCTAATGTTTAATCACTAGAAAGCTAAAATCTTGATCATACCAAACTTGAAACTTATTACCAGTACTGACGGCATATTTTGTGTTTTTGCATGAACTATGCATGAAATGAATTTTCATTTAAGCTTGATACTGGGTTACAGGTGGTAGACCCAGTTCTAAACTCGTTTTTTTTCATCGACCCAACAATATGTGTATTTCACAATTCCTTGCAGTGCTGTGAGGAGAAGAGGGATCTGGAACAAAAGCTAGCCCAGTAAATGCTTCTGAGATCAACAAATCTCACCTCACATGCAGAGCCCAGGAATCGATCCCCGGTCGTAGAAGTGGGAGGCACAACTGATGATCACCATGCCAACCTAACTTCCCAAAATACGTGCTTCATTGTGCTGTAGAATGATTACCTGCACCGTTTACGTGATTAAAAAATTTGGGGAATTTCCGAGTAATGTTGTTGCGAACTATTTCGTATTCACAGTTTCTTAAGTATTCTGCAAAAAACTGTAAACTAGCAAAAACAAATCCTTGATTCCCGCGAGATATTTAGATATTTAGACTTAAGCAATATTGCCTTTAGCACAACTTAACATTTTCCAATTGTTATTAATTCTTCTTCTTTTTAGTAATGTCTATTTCTGAAAATTATTTACTCTTTCTTTCATACTACATACATTGATATAATGGGTATTATTGTTTTTGTGAGTACAAATGTACACGTTTAGGTTCTGAAAAAAAAAGGAAAGCTATACAAAGTACAACTTAACATGCCTAGAGACTAACTAGAAAACCTTCCGGGTAATTTGGATAATAGGTATTCCACATCTAAAAATCTATAATTATTGGAAATGTTAACTAAAGCAGAAATAAACAGATGTAGGGACACCGATGTAAGCATATACTTTAATGAGATGCAAAAAAAAAATTGTCGCTGTTGTTATTTCTTACAAATATTGATTATGGAGCACAAAATAATGAACCCAAAATACCGTACAGAAATTAGTTCCAAGAGTCATCTTTTGACGACAGTCAGACGATTGAACTCTGAACATTTCGTTATTAACGAGTAACATTCTGATCCATCAAAAGAGCTCTTCAACTAAAGTCTGGTTTCCATATGATCTGTAACACTATAGTTGCCAATAGGCTGCGATCACCATCTGCCAACAAGGAGTCGCAGACACCATATTTTGGGATTAATTAATCTGTTACCAGTTACCTGTCTCCTTCATGCCTTGTGGCACATAAGGCCTCGACTAACGAACGCCACTTGACTCTGTCTACTGCTATCATCTTTACTAACGTCCATCCTGCTCTATTACGTTCTTTCTCGACAGTCCGCCGTCAGGTTGTTTATGGCCGGCCCCTTTTTCTCCTTCTTTCTGGAGCCCATGTCAATGATGTTCCACATATACTTTCCTTACCGTTCTCAGTACGTGTTTGATCAACTTTCACCTTATTTTCATGCTTGACTTGTCTGGGATGCTCGTCGTAACTTTTAGGGGTTACAATTCCGGATTTTAATAACCCTTAGGGTGTGAGAGATCAGGGTAACTTTTAGACCCTTTTTGGTCCGTTGATCCCTGGATTTGCCCCCAAAATTAGGGAGTTCAAGGGCTGAAAATGGTCAAGACATTGAATCAAGCTCAAATTTTCCGATCATTCAAATTGTATGTTATAATGAGAACGTCCCACCTAGACGATTTTAAAAATGCTTTTATTAGAGACATAATACCGATTGATTACCCATTGTAATTGCAGACCGTCACCAACCGTTGCTGATCATATGAAAACCAGGTTTAAAGGTGTATAGCTTTAGTGACTAGAGCTTGGAAACAAACGAAATGTCCGGGCAATAATAAATTTATATAGTATGCACTTTGAACAAGTTGGTTAAAAATTCAAGCCTTTTAGTTATTTTTCTCAACTTTGAAATCAAAGAACCAAAATAAAAACAGTTTCTTTTAACCCAGATTTAAATTAGGAAAACTGTAGTCTCTTAGGATTAACTTTACCTTGTTTTCTTTCGGACTTTCAATAGTCTTGTGGCAAATTCTGTTTGCTGTTGGACTTCCTTTTTCAATCTGTAAAATATAAATTTATCGATAATAATCCCTGATCAAAAAAGGATATCTTCTACAATATAACGCTCCAGTTATCAAAAAAATGTCATTACAATTGAAATTTATTAATACACATAAAATAAACATAATAGCATTAGGATTTTCAAGAAAAATGAATGAGCAACAATTCCTATTCATTAATCCATTAATTTTGCTAAGAAAATAGTTCCTGAAATTCTAAGGCATGGAAGTTTTCTTAACTACTTCTTGAATCTTATTTGCACAAAGAAAAGGAACAATATACTGGGCAAGCTGAAACTCGCATCTAAAAGATAGACGTTTGTCGTTCAGCATTGCGTTCTCGCGGAAACACAAGATGAAAACAGTAACATAATGATATACATTGCAATTCTATATCAAAATTAGACTTGTTTACTAACAATGTTTTCTTTATCTTCCATTTCATCTAAGATATCATCTTCCTCGGCCTCCTTTATGGCCATGTATGGACACCTAAAATGATAAGCGCACTTATGTTTCTTGATCTACTGATCTACTAAACAGAACAAACACAAATCCTAATAATATCGACTTTTATTGTTCCCTCAGCGCTTTAGAACAATAAATTACAGGAACTTGACTATCCCGAATTCATCTATAGTTAACGTGAAGCAGTAATTACATGCTATTAAAGAAAAGGTAGAGATTTGAACTCACGATACTCCATGTTCTATTTGGATGCTCTACGAACTGAGCCACTGGAGTCTTCATGGTGAACAAGGGGCGATATTTTGGGTCTAGACTGGAACCGCATTGCGTGGCCACACAGCCGAGGCAAATGAACTCACCAACAGCGTCACGCTGTCACTTAAATATAAAAACGCTGTGGTTCCGCAACTAAGGATTTCTTTAAATTGTGTTATAAAGTGATGGGCGAATTTTTAAATTGTAAGCGATTGTTTAGATCATTCAAGGTTTTCACACAAAAGTTCTTTGTTTAGCCTTAAATTTGAAAATGCGATTTCTAGATTGTTTCTGTTCCTGGTCCTGCCGTACAGCGTTTCCTTTTCTCAAATTTGTCTTAAAAACGCAGAGCCTATTGCTGTGAGCGAAGCAAGAATCCTCCTATTCGGAACACAGTGCCATTTTCGGATGCCATTATAACAACAAACATGCCATACACACGATCATTGGTTCAACTCCATACCTTATTGAGAATCGATTCAAGGATGTCACTAGCATTTTGGTACGCCGGGAACATGCGATCAGTGGTTTAAATTCAAATATAAATAATAGTGCCGAAAATAGAACAATATTGTCACTATAACAAAATAGTGTACTAGCAGCATTCACTTTCTATTACAAATAACTAGTTTATGTATAATCTTGTACATCAAAACGAAAATCGAAAACCTGTAGCATAAAGACGATGAAAGATGACTTAAAGTAAAAAAATAATTGCAATTATGGAGCCTTAAGGTAAATCTAACCTATAGTGAGAGAAAGAAAGTCAAAAGGTCTTTAGTCGCACCAAAATATTTCAAGAGGAGCGTCACTGTAGACAAACCTTCTGTTTACGCAACACTGCTTCGATCGTCCAGTCCCTCCAAACTTTACCATATCCCGGCATGACTTGCACTTTCCACAATCAGGTTGTTGACACACTTCGCAAACACCACAGCGCTTTCGCCGCTGGGTATTGTTTGTCTTGCCGTCAATTTGTCCTTTGAAGAATATGTCGAACATCTGTCTTACAAGAGGTGTTGTGGTTGCCTGATAGACAAAAATGTTTTTTTTCGCGTTAAAAGCTCTCTTTGAGAAAAAAAAAACAAAACACACAAACGTTGATTATTTATGAGTCATTACAAATAATACAATTTAAGCAAAGTACAGTACCGCCTAAAAACATTGGTGCATTTGCCCGCGGGCATTCCGCGGAATTTCCGCGGGGACTATCCGCGGGCA
>JAOTRI020144497.1:0-10561 GCA_028564885.2 Zoanthus sanctaehelenae
TGACGACTCTTAATTCGATTTAAGGTTGTAGGGTATGTAGATGCCCATACTGATACACAGTATACTATATAAGGGTAAATTGAACTGAAATAAAGTGTTCGTAATGAGGCTATAGGAAGGAAAAAACTTAATTTGTGGATAACCCCAAATGGACTTCCATATCTTTCTAGCAACACTTGCGATATGTTTATCTAGGCGAGGTTCTCGTCAAGAATAACCGGCCCAAAAAAAACTGTATCTTTTACTCGTTCAATAGAGCAATAATCTATTTTTAGATTAAAATAATCATGCACAAATGTAATACCATATATGTACAAGGAAAAAAAAAATTCAGTATAGTAACTGAGCCGTACAAAATGAGTGAAATGATGAATTACAACTTATTTTTAAAAAGTTATCATTTTTTAAAATAATGATGCTTTAATCATGATCACAAGTAATAACAGATGTTATTGGTGTTAGAGATATAAGTTATCTTTTTCTAGTTTATTAAACCTAGAGGACGAACGGAATATTTAAGGCCTTAGGCTGAACGGACTATTCAAACTGGTAGCCCATAAGGACGAAAGGTCTAATCGTTTTATATAGTACAAAACTACTAATCAGTCAGATGTACAAAATAAACTATCAATGAAATCCACTGATACTACAGAAAACGGTCTTTATTACTATTTTGATCCGCCATCTTTTCTCTATATACTAGTAGGCAATCGCAAAAAGACACTTTGTAGAATAGACAGTAAGAATGCCTACGGCCTCTTACGCCCATGATTCGTAGTTCATGAAGCCGATAGGTCTAATTGTTGTCTAATTGTCACGAAAAAAATAGATATTTTTTAAAAAACAATTTTTAAGCGTCGGCAAGTTTACAAACGTGCACGTTTTATCTTTTTAAAAACCAAGAAAAAAAGCTATTCTAAAAACTTCATCAGTTAAACTCAAAAAAAAGAATTGTAAAAGAGCAAGGAAAAATGTTTGTTTTATTATTTAGCATTGGAGGTAAAGATACCAGTTTTTATTTACCGCAGAGTTTGCTTTGAATTTTGAAAACAAAAATATACCGCAATTTATTTTATTTTCATTTCTTAGCAATCATTTCTGTAAAAAAAATGCATGAAAAAATCGAAAAGTAATGAGTTTAAACGTCTTTAATATACACAATTTCAAAACATAATACATTAATGAAACAATCTCCAGTTCCCTGCATTGTCCACTACGAAACAATGAATCATAATATCATGCAGAAAAACTCAACTCGAATAAAGACATTTTGGAGGACCTGCCTAAAAAACTAGAATATTTATTATGCTGTAACTAAAACAGCAGGGCTTTCCATTTAAAATCTTGTAGAGTGAAAAAACGCTCAAAATGGCTACATTACTTGAGAGTTGAGGTGAGCGATTTTTGCCATTGTGTAAAAAGCGGTTAAAAACATCCGAAATGACACTAATGCACATCCTAAAGTTTCTCTGTTTAATATATCTCATTCTCACTGTTAAATACAAAATCAATATTCATATATAAATTGTATTAATAAATGAAAAACACATATAGTAATAAATAAATAAATAAATAAATTACAGAGACTTCAGACTCTTACAAGAACTTCAGTTTGATTGCTACAAACTTACTATTTTTCAAAAACTATAAAACTTTAAAAGCATTCTCCACAGTGGTTTTTCATAGTTCGATTTTTAAAGGTTTCTCCAGGCCCAAAGCAGCTAAATTTGTGAGGGAGGGGAACTAGGACTAACCAATCGGTTATTAAATTCAATCAGTATAATATTAAAAAAACAACACTACTAAATTTTACAAATATTAACTCGAGAAATTATAAGTTACTCCGCAAACTGGTATACCTTGCTAGAACTTTTCCCCTCAATGTATATGTAAAATAATGATATAAAAATAATGTTATATCGAAAAATGTGACCGAAACGGCATACGTGCAACCGACTTAAAATATTCTTAAACTACGGTATTCATTAAAGACAAGTGGCGCATATTGCTGAACGAGCAATTTACATTAGTCACCGTCTAAATAAAGAACACAAACTACAAACACTCAATGATATTCATATCTAATTAAGAAAACAATGTTTTAACTTTCTGGTTGTTTCAGCTTCAATTTGTTCTCGGTTTAGAAATTTTCTTTATTCATTGAGTTGTACGGTCTGATCAAAGCATACATCACACGTGCACCAGCTGATACAGATCTTACCAGAGGCTCTTAGAGTTACATTCACGTTTAGTTTTTGGGACAATGGAAGTTCTTCCATTGAATGTACTTATATTGAGCACATTGCTAACATTATTTACAAGATTTAGTAAAGTTTCAACTTGATACATCAGTTTCACTTCCTTCACTCTCAACCTGAGCTTCTTCTAATGAATTAAATTAATAAAGGCATCAACGCCTACGTATATATTTATAAACACTTCTCACTTAAATGTCATTCCGGATCTCCGGCTCTCAGCATATTCATTCAAACCTCAAAAACTAAGATCAATACCCTACGACTTGTTTTTTCAATTATTCAACACTATTTCGTTTTAAAATGATATGCTGCAAAGCAAAGTCAGTTCGAAATAAAAAACTTGTTGAAATTCTTGATGACTTGAATGCGTTTGGCTATGATCACCATGGAATTCAACGAATAACTTTTTTAATCAAATGATAGTTATCTATGCTAAAAGAGTGCAGATACAGATGAGAAAAAGGTGGTTTTTAAAAATTAAGAAGGTTCGACAATGACAATAAAAACTTTACTTGAGACACAAAAAACTGATCATTTCCGAAGTCTAAACTAATAATGTCTATAACGTTTTCACATCACTAAAATTATATCATCTGGTCTTACTAAATGCAATAATTCAATTTGATAGTTAAACTCTTTAAACATTTTGTTTTTCTAAAAATGTGTACCGAAAGAAAGCAGCTCATTATAACAGAAGCTCTTAATGATTTATGAGTTGAATTGCTAAACAGCTGAATAAACCAGTTTAAATTGGCAGAGAAATAATATTGTTGAATATTTGTTTTACCGCCAATGGCAATGGTACATAATTGACAGGTTTTTGGGATAAAAAACTAACCAAAATGAAAAAAGGACTAACTTTTGCTACAATATATACATATAATCTAAAATTTTTTTCACTAACATGAACATCATCATTAATTTGAAAGCGTCAGTAAAAACAAAACATTTTTTAGTCGAAGATAATATTATTTCTGTTAGGAAACCACAATTTATTGTCATTGTAAAAACTTACGGAGACAGTGGATTTTGAATAATTAATTATTATTCAGGACGAAATCAGTATATAGTTGAGGTTTGCAGGTAACTGCATTACAGTCAACGCGAACAGCTTTGTATGAAGGCAGCTGTGCATCATGGCGATGACTGAAGGAGAGAAATATCTTTACAGCAAGCTAGAGGAAAGAAGCGAATGGTTGGCAGTTTTGGAGTCGTCCATTGTTATCTTTTTGAACGTATTCTCATTTGCAGGCAACCTTTTAGTTTGCCTGGCTGTTTACAGAAACCGGCGCCTTCGCACAATTCCTAACATGTTTGTGGTGGCTCTAGCAGTTTCCGACATTTTAGTATCGGTTCTTGCTATGCCTTTTACGGCGGCAATTCTCATGGCAGGACGTTGGCTTTTCGACAAAAAACATCAATTTTGTCTTTTCATGGGGTTCTGCCTGTTTCAGTGCGGTGTTGCTTCCTTGCTAATGATGTGCCAGGTTGCTGTGAACAGATACTTTTGTGTTGTAAAACCAAATCTCTACAGGAAGATCTACAAGAAAAGGAACACGCAAATTTTGATCATTTTAACATGGATTCTAGCCCTGGCAGCTTCTACTCCTCCACTTTTGATGAAGAAAGGAAAGTATGTATTTCAGCCGGGAAAAGGTCAATGTCTTTTTGCTTTCGAATCTAACGTTGCTTTCACAGTATTTCTTGACGTTTTCTACATTGCTACTAACATGTCCATAATAGCGTATTGCTACTTTAAAGTCTATCAAACTGTTACATCTTCCAACAAACGCTTTCGACAGCCCAAAAGAAACCTGAATAAGGAAGAAAAGAAGCAACTAGCTGCAAATGTAGAAGAGGCGAAGGTTACAAAAACTCTTGCAGGTGTTGTACTTGCTTTTGCATGCTGTTGGTTGCCAATAGGAGTTATCGACACTATTGATGTCTTCCAAGGCGATACTCTTCTGCCTCGACAGCTATACCTGACTTACGGATATCTAGTCTTCATTTCAAGCACGGTGAACCCCTTCATTTATGGTATTTTGAGTCCCACATTTAGAAGAGAGTACAGGCGAATAGTGTGTGGCAGATTGAGATTTTCCTCAACGGGAAATGAAAGCACAAGTTCAGATACTGGTACGGCTGATAAAGTCTCAAAGGAAATCCAAAAAACCCAGATGAGCACATTACAGATTGCTTGGAATTAAACCTTTACTATCGAATGCTTTTTTTTTAAAAATAACCATCTAATTTTTACGAGGTGTCTTCTTCAAAAAATGTTTTTAATATTTCAACCTCAATTCTGTTCCTATTTCTAGCAGCTATAATTAAACAAAAGACATAATACAAACAATCAAGGCATTTCAAAACGTATTTTATAATAAACGTGAAAGACTATTGTGACACTTCTTGTGTTACTGTATAAACTTTGAGTTTTAGTGAAGTCTCTACACGTAAAACATATTCGGAGCCTCAGCTTGAGATTGTTTTTAAATTGTTTTTAAATTTTATTCTTAATCGCAAAGAACATTTGATTAGAATTTCTATACATAAACTTACAAATGAGAAAGGACCTGCATGCATATACTGGTTTACACGATACTTTTTATATGAACAACTTTATAAGAACGAGGCTCAAATTGGCCAAACCTTTTAAGAACAATTTAAAAACAATCTCAGGATGAGGCTCCGAATATCTTTGAAAATGTTTCACGTACTGACTTTATGACTTTACTATAAAACGCATATTTTAACTTAGCAACACAGGAAGTTTCAATTAAGGTGTTTTACATTTTATTCTAAAATGCAAGGTGCATCATTTTGCAATTCCCTGATAGTTTGATTATGTTTCTTCAATTTTAGCAGCTAGAAATAAGAACAGAATTAAGAACAGTTTGAGGCTGAAAAAACCAAAAAAAAATTATTGGTTCTTATAAAACTAGCATGTAATTTTTACGAGTATTTTGTTCTTTTAACGGTATTTTCCGTTATCAATCGATCATGGTTCAGATAAAAACCATGCATCCGCGACTGAATGACGTCCTTATTTTCGTGTTCAGACTTTTGAGAGACAAAAGGCTACAATTGTTTCTGTTTAAGGGACTCCTGCCAGGCGGGTTCAAGTAAGATAAGCGGAACATGAAATTTTTAAGAATATTAAATAATTTGCAAGCACGCTTAAACTCACGAACAATACTATTTCATTTATTTTTTCTTTAATCTTTTCTTTTTCTTCACTCATAGATATAAAAAAACAGGTTGACTCGGCATTCATTATAAGCATACTTTTATGCGCTGTTTATTTTTCCTTCAAAAAGATAGAAAGAATTTTTTAAAATTCTTAATATATACTTAAAAATAAGTTTGCTAGTTTTATAGTACTTATTACATAAATATCGTAAAGCAAAACGAATCAAAGAAAACAAAAACTAAAATATATTAAAAACAAGTTATAAGATAAAAACATGTGCTTTGTAAGCAATATTTTTATGCGCTGTTTATTTTTTTCCTCACAAGAAGGCAGCAAAAGAATTTTAAATACGTTTGCTAGTTTTATAGCATTAGCTAAATATCCTAAAGCAAAACGAATCAAAGAAAACAAAAATTAAACATATATTAAAAACAAGTCATATGATAAAGACATAAGCTTTGATAATGGCAGTTAATTCCATTTATGATTTAAAAACTGAATGACATCGATTATAAGTACTAGCTGTTGTTTGTTTGTGTTTATTTGTACAGCAAAACTTGCTCTCAGTATGATATTTGCTCTTTTCACTAATCGTATTGATTAATTATACGACTTTAGTGACGTGAAAAAATGAAAAAAAAATGTTGGTACCGTTTTTTAATGAGTAAATTTTAAGAAATTCTTCATGATTAAATATGGTCACCATAGAGATTAATGGCAGGAAGTGTTTATAATAACAATCTGTGTTAATATAATTACAACTTAGAAGTAAAGTCTCCGTTATTCAAGGGAAGTTAAACAATATTGGACACTTTTAAAACTGTAACCTGCCAGAACTAAAAGCTTTCATCACGTTTATCAGCGCCAAATAATAATGTTCAGTACTTTGAAAAATTGATAATCCAATTTCAATTTAAACGAAAATCGAAGAGTCGGTACTGAACAGGGAGTCATTCAAAATCTTAGCTTAGCCTTTTCTTCATTGAAAACAAGAATTTTATCTTTGATTAGACTTATTCAATAAGCATACTTTTAAGGCAATAAAAAATCAATTTTGCTTCATGCTTTTTTTAATGAAATCAAATTAATTTTTATTCAAAATTAACTTTTATCATGTTTTATAAATGAAATAAATTAGTTTAGTTCAACTGTTGTATTTGAAAATTAGGATGATGCTTTGGTAATTTTTTGTATATATATGAAATTTTGGCGGTTTTTCCCCAACAAACGCCGGCCCTATATCTGCATGTATATAGGACTAACCGGTTCTTAAAAGATTTTACTCTAGCAATATTGTATACTTAATCTATAAAAGCTTCGAAAAAGCTGGCTCGATTGTGGCCGTTTTGTACTGTAAAATATAAAACACAAAACTTTCGCCGTCTGCGGCTTCATTGGAGTGACAAATTCAGTCCAACTACTACTTTGTTAAGCAGACGTGGAGTTTTCGACAGAACGATTCACAATAAACCCACCATCATACCAGTCCAACAAGCAGAGGCTCTATTTAGCATCCTGATATTGATAGGATTAGAGAAAACCATGTTAGGAAATCTGGAGATCGAAACTGGAACCAGTTTTGATTGGAGGCCAGAAATCTTGCAACCACAATCATCGTCACTCAACACTTAAAAAATCTTTTTATACTTTTCCTTAAAACTAAAAGCAACTCATGTCCCCCTAGCCTCCCCGACTTAGGTTAAGTATTGAGAGGTACAAAGTTTTCATTACATAACGGAAGCTGGTGACATGAAGAACTCCCTCTTTCAATTTTCAATAAACAAAACAAGTTATGTAAAATTAAAACGAGTGACAGGATAATTTATGCCGGACCTTGTACTTTTTTACAATTTAAATTCAACCACGTACGCTCCAAGTTAACTTCGAGCTAAAACCCAAGTGACACTAAATCTGCATCTTAAATTATTGTTAACTGAATTTTTACTACAAGAACATTCGCATCGGGGGAAGGCAAGCAAAATAAGCTACATTTGACGGAAAACAACAGCGTCAAATTCAAGTTGACAACGCAACATTGAGTGGCAATCATAAAATGAATGCATCATCGAATGTGTTGGCTGTGGAGCTAAAGGAAAGAAAAGCGGGGATAATTTTTCTCGAAGCAACATTTGCGATTGTTATGAATATGGCTTCTTTTGTTGGAAATATCTTAGTCTGCTTGGTTATTTACAAAAATAACCGTTTGCACACGATACCAAACTTATTTGTTGTCGCTTTAGCCTTATCGGATCTCTTTGTAGCTGTTCTCTCGATGCCGTTTTCAGTGGCAATATTAATTGCAGGGAGATGGATTTTCGACCAAGATTACCATTTTTGCATTTTTCTAGGGTTTTGCTTGTTCCAATGTGGAATTTCTTCATTACAAATGCTATGTCAAATTGCTGTTAATCGTTATTTCTGCGTTGTGCGACCGAACCTTTACCGTAAAATCTACACAAGAAAAAAGGCAAAGTGCATAATTATTTTATCGTGGGTGTTTGTATTAACCGTTACAATTCCACCTCTAGTAATGAATCCGGGACAGTACTCTTTCCAGCCAGGTAAAGCAATGTGCTTGTATCCAATGGAAAAAAACAAAGCTTTCACACTGTTCTTAATTCTTTTCTTCATAGTTGCACCTATGAATATCATAGCATTCGGCTATTACAAAGTTTATAAAACTGTGAATACCTCGGGCAAGAACTTTAGGGCAAAAGGACGCGAAAAAGGACAATCAGTTACTGTTAATGTTGAAGAAGCGAAAGTAACACGAACTTTAGGAGCTGTAGTCGCGGCATTTGCAATTTGCTGGCTACCTGTAGGTTTAATTGACTTTATTGATGTCATCCATGGAAAAGCAATCTTACCGAGACAGTTGTATCTAACATACGCATTTCTGGTTTACCTCTCAAGTACGGCCAATCCGTTCATTTACGGAATATTCAGCAGAACGTTTCGCAGAGAATACAGAAAGCTTCTATGTGGACAACGCAAGCTAATTTCGTCAATAAATGACTCTCGGACATATAAAGGAAAATCAGCTACTCATCCCTGAAAGTGTCGAATGACAGAATCGTTTCTAAATAAAATAACTTAGGGATCTTTTGCTCTAGGTTATGTGACGTTCCAGCAAATTAGAAACGAATTTTGTTTTTCTTGGATAAAAGTAGACAAAGATATTTAATCCGTAATAGCTGCATGACAGACAAACGTAGTTGCATAAATTTCTGGCAGTCAGTTTTTGTTATCTCCAAAATTAGGGTGTAGAATTTTGATTTGTTTCAAAGTTGATATTCAAAGAATATTCGTCGTAAGTTTGAATGCGTTAAACACCTAAGTTGCGTTGAGCAACTCCAACTACACAGAATCGCTCAGTTTAGGAAAAGCGAAATATTCTAACGCAACATGTAGGTTAAACTTTTTACACAAGCATCATTTAATATCTAGTGAATTATGGTTCTTGCAGCAGTTTGCAGTTGTTCTTTGTTCGGCGGGAATTTCCGAAGTGTTCTGGTAAATCCGAGGTTTTAATAACCACTTTTAAAAATATTGGAGATATAGTTACACAGTTAGAATTTTAGTCAGTTTATAAAATGTATTTCAGATTAGTAATATTTAGTTGTATAAACTAAAAGCCTTTTCTCAAACAAAAAAAAGTTTATTAGTTTTATTATTTCGTCATTCATATTTCAAAACCAGGACTTTTTATGGAACTTGTATGAGTGATTATTTAACCTAAGAGAAGCTGTGTTTTCTCAGTTTTTAACGTTTTAATTAAAACATATCAATTCACAAAATCAATTATATAATATCGCAAAGCAATTGTTTTTCAGCTCAAGAGTTATGAAATACGGAAGGAATATTTTTGGAAGTTGATATAAATGTCTGCAGGTTAAATTCTTCATAAAAATAACAAATACATTTGAAACGACATTGTCAAGCGATCGTTTTTAAAATAGATAAGAGAAGCAAATTAAAATAAGCAAGAAGGAATTGGTTTAATCCAAACTTTGCTTTAAAACAGCAGGGATAGTAAAGTTTTTTCAGGATGAACTTTCGTTTTAAAAATACAATGTCCAGATTAATTTTCATATTCTTCTTTATACAAAGCAATTTAAAGAAATGTTAATTAAATTCCACCTTTCCGTGCAGTGTTGACATAATGATGATTAAAATCTTTTATTTTGCAAAGAAATTGTTTTAATATAGACAGCGTACTAATTTCAAATATATACTAATTTGTTTTCAGCAAAATGGGAGTGCAATGTGTTTGCCAGTTTGACTTGTGGTGAAAAATTAACTTTCAATAAAAGAAATGATTTGAGGCATTAACAAAATTATTGCGTGCAAAAAATATGAAAATTAAAATTTAATAAAAGAAACGATTTGCGGTTTGTGTAAAATTATTGCGCGCGCCGTTCAACTTATTCATGGCCATGGGTAGTACGGTCAACAGAAACGAATCAAAACTCAACCAGTGCCCTTGGAGATTGGCCCGAGGGTTCTTTAATAGAAGAGACTATTTTCCGATTCATTTTTAACGAAGTTAAAAACAAAGCTGTATTAACAAGCCTTAGAGAGAGTACTATCGCAAATGTAAAGCATGATTAACGAAGTAAACATTTTACTTGTCTATCTTTAAAAATAATCCCACAAATTAAACTGATCATGAAAGCTGTCCGCATAGGCAAACATGATCAGTGGCGACCGAAAATATATTTTCTTTTCTTCCCTTTTGTAAAATGTGTAGTCATTGTTAATAAACTTTATTTATTTAGTAGCAAGTATAACTAGTTCTTCGCTTTAAGGTAATAACTACAGCATATAACATTGAAAAGTATAAAGCCCGGTTCAGACTTCGAACTTTTCATGTACCGAACCTAATTCCTATTCGAGTCGACTCAAATTATATAAGGCCACTCTCTACCCTATGGGCTATTTTTCGCTGCTTTTAGTGACAAGTTTTTGATGATATCTGCGTCAATATTTTGAAAATCGAAAAAAAAACGATAATCACTTCACAGATCGCGTAAAACGGAAGCCTCGTAAATATTTTCAGATTTTTCGGATGAGATTTGTGGGAGGAGATAGATTTTTTAAATGTGGTTTTTTA
>JAOTRI020144508.1:0-10559 GCA_028564885.2 Zoanthus sanctaehelenae
TCATCCGCTTAACACTACAGAAACCGGAGATAAGCGCCGGCTCCATGGGCCACTTGGCTCGAAAGGATTTAGCTTTTTTTTTTTAATTTTTTTAAAACAGGCATAAACATTTCATGAAATTGTGCCTGGTAGATAGATAGTTAAGACAAAACATTAATATTTACAATTACTGTTGAGGAAGATTATTGAGAGAAATATTACTGATTATCACATTCTTTTTGAAGGTTTTTGCGAGCTGTGGCATATCGATGGGTAATAAGATGGCTTTGTGGCTACATGGGGTGGGAAAGCACTCGTCCACTGTCTGCTTGCATATATGAGGACATTAGAGAAAGATATAGCACAAGGCATCTCCAGCCAAGAGGATACAGGACATCTTGAGCATGTAATCCGAGTAAAATCACGATCAATGACAATGTACATAATTTTTTTATCCAACTTATACAAAACAATTTAGTGTTTTATTCTTCGAAAAAGCCATAGACATAAGTTTTGTGGTTTGGCCTTTTGTTATTTAATTACAATAATTTTTATATAATTTTATTTGTGTTAGAACTTTGTAACAATCTAAAAACTAATATACCAAGTGTGAAATCCATATAGTGAAAGCCTTGGGCACTAGACCTTATTCATAATGGCAACAATTTTAGTATTCTTTTGTTTTCATTCAAATTAGCCTCTCAAGCCTCATGTTCCAGCAGAAAATTGAAAAGAAAATATTATCCCAAACAAGTCAAGTGAGGCTAATATGATTGAAGGAAAAAGAATACTTAAATGATCACCGTTTATGAAATTTATAGGTCTTTATATCTTTAGTTATTACACTGACTTTTGGTTAATCAGCATGCTCAATTGGTTTGTTGGCCCAAGCAATTCATTGGAATTGCCATGTACAAAATTTGTATTATTGACCAAGTGTGAGGTAAATATGGGTGGACATTAGGTATGTTTTTTTTAAATGTTTATGGACCAAGATGCTAAGGTCCATTAACACATAAAAAAGTGAGGCCAATATCCAGCCATCTTGACCGAACAAGCTTGGTTACCAAATGATTTATTATAATTATGGGATAAAACACCAAATTTTCATTTTGGAGAAAGACTGTTATCCCTAGCGGGTAAAATAGCTCTATCTTGTCTGCTCTGGTAGCCAAGCACAACATACGATTCTGTTAACCTTGCCTCCTCCCCAAGCTAGAGCTCTGTATCATAAAATGAAATATCAAAGAAGGCAATTCTGTCATTTTAGGCTTTTTCATTTACGATCTTCTCAACTCTCTTTCAATTCAGAATTTTTGTTTATGTTAATGTATTAGATACATACTTATAAAAAATACACCAGTCATCTTCACATTCTCAATTTATTGAAAGAAATTTTACACAATCTTGGTTACAAAGTCCCAAAGTTATAATATTCGGAAAATAAAACATTAATGCAAACAGAGTACTCTGTTATATAACTAATATGAATAACTCCTACAACTTTCTGGAACACACATTCTGTTAAGTTTATAACTTTTTATCATATCAACCAAACTAATACTGGTTTAATACTAAGCAATATATGACTGTACATTAAGCTTTCAATAAGGTTTTGCAGTTTTTAAATAACTCAGTTTGAGCTAGCAGAACACGTTTTTTTACTGTGCCCTCGCATTGGCTGTTTACACTTCTTGCAGCATCTAACTTTTGAAGTGGCTGTCTTTGTTCTTGTTAACTGCTCAACACTTGAGATCATTATATCTTGTTCTGCAACTAAACACGGAAATACAATCATGATAGAAATCATTAAAGAGAAACATGTTGTTAGTACCATTCCATTTTTATTGACAGTTAAATAATAATTTGTGATTAAAACTATATACATCAAAGCAAATATTTGTCATGCAGTTTAAAAATAGATAGTTCCATTTCCAGGACAATTTGAAATTCCTTGAGACTTACTATGTAAGTAATTTAATCTCAACTATAAAAGGAAGCCTCAAAGCCTCAAAAGACCATTTTAAAAGCCTGAAATTCTCTTGAGACTGTAACATTTATAAACAACTGCACTTGTAAACTTACTGATAACATAATTATGACTTGGATTAGAGATAAAATGTTGTTTCCACCTGAAGACCAGACTCGGTTTTAATCCAAATTAGAATTTCAACAATGTTTTCAATTCACGGATTAGTAACTCCTTATGATGTATATAAAACTGTCAGTCTGATAAGTGTCGATAGGGAACTTGGAAAATATATAAAGAAATGTTATAATTTTACACGAAACCATTATATTCAATTTAATATACAGGGAGAGGGGTTCTGCTAATGTCTGGTGAATGAATTAAAGTCAATTTTTTTAATAATGTGGGGAAAAAGGGATGTTTTACTTTATTTGATTCGAGAGTGGTATTAATAATTATCTTGCCTGGGGGGTAAAGAGCTGTAATGTTGCCTTTCCGGGCCTTGTATAATTTGACAGCCTCCTCTTTGGGCAATCTGTCTGGAAACTGTCTGTTGAGTGGTTCAGGTATGTTTCTAGAAAACCTGGCTGTGATAGCTTCCATATTCTCTAATGGTAGTGAAAAAAGGACCTTGCAGACAACCTCCACATATTCTGAGTTAAAGCAAAATATATATTCAATGAGTTTCATAGCAACAGTGTCTTGCACTCAGAAATGAGGCATTTTTAAAATAATTATAAGGCTTACCATAAGTAGGGGGTACAGAGACCTCTTTCACCGCTTCCTCACCCAGCTTGAATTTGGGATACGTAACTCTATAACATACCCTTCCATCTGCCAACTTTCTGGATTCTCTCTTGACATTTTCGTTAAAATGTAGACTTGCCATAATATGACTTGAAAAAACAAAAAAATTAGCTCAAGTTAGGAATTTTAAGGAAAACTATTACAGTGCAGTACCATTATGAATTGAAACTGTCTCATTATACTGAAACAGCCATAATTTATTTTGTATAAAAAATAAATACACATTGTTAATTAAGCTTTATGAGAATTCCTTCTTTTATCCATTGTTAAGATTTCACAAAATATTAATTATGGAACATCTGTTAATGATAAAAGTTGTGATAACAATAAATTGGCTTACCGGCATATGACCCAAGCCAGGAAAAACAAATCATTTTAGGGTACCAATGATTTAAAGTTGCATGAAATCCCTCCAAGCTACTTGTTTGAGCTACTGGTGACAGCTTTGCTATATCTTTTAGGAGAGCTTTGTCCAGCAACAGCTTTTTTAATCTGTCATGTGCAGCAGTACCTAACAGAAACAAATGGATTCATGACAATGAATTGATTTCCGAAGAGACAACATGGTGATCTTAATTTTGATCTTCATTTAAAAAATACATACCCCTTCCCCCATTACCAAAGAACCTTTGCCCCAAAAATAATTATTCTTAACCACATGCCAAAAAAGAACTATCAATTTCCTTATTTAATTCTTCCCTTGGAATGTAAGAGTTGTTTGAGTTGTTCCATTTGTGAGTATATATCGTAAGGCAATAACAGTATTGAATTAATTTAGTGAAAGTTAAAATTATCAATATAATTCATGATCTTGATCAAAAATTTGTATAGAATAATAATTTGTCAAAAGGGAGTTTGGATATACTGTACGTCTCAAAAAATATTTCAACTGTGGATACTTTAAATTGTAGGATAATGATCTAATGTGTTTTTTAAAAAAATAAATATCAATTAGCAATACCTCGTTTTATCCACTTTCTTTGTTCAAGATCGCAATGACTACATTCTTTATACAGCTCATTAGGGTGATCAGTGTGTAAATTCGCAACATGCCTCATAAATGATGTCCACTTGCCTGTAATAAGAGCATCAAATCCAGGTTTCGTTGATGTTGCACACCAATACAAATGGCATCGAATACCCTTCATCCATGACCTTATTAAACTACAGCCTCCCTCTTTACTGGCTTTTAACAATTTCTTCCAAATTGATCTAGCAACATGCCAGATATCAAAATATTGTGTGGTGTAAGTGCAGGTCTCGCGAATCCATTTGGCAATACCTCTATGGCGATCAGAAGTGAAGAACTGTATCTTCACCCCGTTTTCCTCAAGAAATTTGAAGCATCTTTTTGCACCTTCAAGCTCTGTTTGCTGTGAACCCCCTGTCTCATTGGCCAGGTAATTAAAATAGTATGGTACAACAAACAATGGCATATAGCAATGAATCTATTTACAAGTGCGAAACAATTTAGTTGCACAAGTTGTGCAACAATTCAAAACAAATAGCTGGGGCAGGGTTGTATGAAAATAAAGCTGAGAGGATTTGTTTGGCTTTATTATTGTTAGAATTTAAAAAATTCAGTTCAGCAAAATGGCAGGAACAGTAAAAAAAGGAAAACTGTTTCAAACATCTTCAATACAACTAATATGAATTGCTGTCTATGCTAGACTGCCATTTGCATGTCACAGGATATTATTTATATTTATTACATAGATTTGAGTGTTTTACTGTAAAATACACCGCTCGTAGATTTCAGGTAAAACGACATCAGGGATACGAGTGACATATTTTCCACATCCTTACTAGTGAAGATATCACTGACATCATTCCTTTGTTTTTCCCATTTTTGTGGTCTAGTTTCTTTTCTATTGTCGAAATACTCTTATCTATGTAATAAAAATAGACAGTCGAGGACTGCATGTGGCTACAGCTTCTTCAAACTAGTTTTAAGGCTGAGACAGTATTTCATTAGGCAATTCTTGATTTGGAAAAAAGAAGTTGAGATTTTCTATTAGTATTACTATTAATACTTTTTATAGAATGCAAAAAATCAAATCACACCTAAAATTTTTTTTGTTAAAATTTTACAAAATTAAGGGAAGAAAAAGGAAAAATAAAGGAAAAAAATGTAAGCCACTGCGAGGCGTGCGGCTTACCTATAAAGCTACACAAGACACTACAACAAGCGCGGAAACTTATGTTCTATATAAAGCAGGGTGTATTTTTTTCACTTGCACCATCGTGTAGTTACCTCTATTTATGTAAATATCATATTATGGATATTGATAAAATAAGTCGTAATTATACTGTTATTGTTGCATTTTATAACTACTAGACAAAACCAATTAATATTTACCTGCACTAGTTCAAAGTGAATGATTTTCATTAAAGAACTGGACATCATAGTGTAAGTTCCATACTTTGCACTGTGTCCCATAGAATCAAATCTTCCATCTCCACACCAAACTTCCTCTTTTACCTTTTTGACAAGTTCTAAAACATTCTCTCTGTATTTCTCCCAATAGTGCAAAATTAATGGGAACAAGAAATTACGTTGATGTCTAAAGTAGGTTCTGGCAGAATAAACACTGAGACCCATGTGCTGGAACACAAGTAGAACTTTACTTATTGATGCTCCAGCCATCAATGTCCCAAAACTCAACAGCACATTCCCAGCTGGAAACCTCCTTAATATGTATGGCTGTGACCTCCACTTGAAACCTTGAGCACACTTATGACACTCTTGTTCCACAATGACCACTGTCCCATTTTTTTTCATGTTCACTTTTGGACTATCCGCCTTGCAGTTGAAAGAGAATAAATTGAAAATGTTTAGAAGCATTCCATAAAACACAATAAACTTTGGCTCTTTGTAGGCTGGTGTATTAGGTTCAATTCTACAGAGAAAAAATAAAGAAAAAAAATGTTACATTAATATATAAATTTATTTTAAAAACTTTTTAAAATAAAACATTGCAACTTAGAAAAAATGGAGAACTCCAGTTAACTACAAATTATATTCATGTTAAATTAAAAAAAAATGGAGAACTCCTGTGCTACAAATTATGTTCATGTTAAATTATATATTTTATAAGTGAAAAGAAAAAATTGCAGTGTTCAAAATTCGAATCCTGAAATGTAATAACAACACAATTAAAAAATAACTGTTACTGAGACCCTTCATGTGTATTAAGAAACCTTGTTAACATTTTAAATAATGCTACAGTGGAACCCCGCCTTACGACCACCTCGTTAATACGACCACCTCGTTATTAGGACCACTTTTTTTTGGCCCGGCAAAACGCCCATACATTTTCTTATAAAAACACCCCGTTAATGCGACCACCTCGTTTATGCGACCAACGACCACTTTTTCGATTCCCGAAGTACATTTTTCTTTGGTTTTAACCTCGTTAATACGACCACTAATCCATACATACAAATTGCAACAGGAAAAGCATTGTGAAATAATGACAGTTTTTATGTCACATTGTTATCAAGCCATCAAAACGGAAGAAAAGTCTCTAATTAGCTTATGTTTGGACGAAATCGTTCTGTTTCAGAGTTGAAAGTATATTTTGTTATTTGAATACTATTTAAAGGCTTCAGAATAGTTGTAAAACATGTGAACGGATATGTTTAAAATACACGTTAATTAAAACATGTTTGCTACGAAATATAACCCTACCCCGGTAATACGACAACCCCGGCCGTTAATACGACCACTTTATTTGGGCCCGTTGGTGGTCGTATTAACGGGGTTCCACTGTACCTTTGAAATAATGTACATGCGACTTAAGGGCATTTAAGATAAAAGGTGGAAGATTGTTGAATAAATATCTTCAGATTGGAAATGACTATAGAAAGAAATGCTCGTGCTGTCAGAAGCTTATTTTTCTCAGGAGAAAAAAGCTTCTGTGTCCCCTAGTGGGCAGAGCGTCTGACCGGTAATCAGAAGGCCATGGGTTGAACGGGAAATAAAACTAATAGTACAAATATATTAGCAGCTTATTGCCACTATAACAATATAGTGTACTCGCAGCACTCACTTTCTCTTAGAAATAACTACTTTAATCAAGGTTTGCTTTGTTAATCCTTTGAAATAAGCAGAAGTATAAGGAAACTATGCTAATACACATGAAATGAAGAATGGAAAATGAAAATTACGCATGCGCAAAGTAAACTGTGTGTTGTGTTCCTTAATTAATCTTACTAATGCTCATACAAGTGAAACAAACAAAAAAATTATAAGCAAAAAGAAGTAAGAGAAAGGAAAGTGTTTGTTAAATATATCAATTCGGGCATAGACTTGTAAGATAAAAGTTAAAACGAGAAGCCAATCCATTTTTGATGTTCAATATTTCGGCTGACAGCCGTCAGCCATCTTCGGATAATGAAAATGACAGCCAAATTATTAAACATCAAAAAAATAGAATGGTTTCTCGTTTTAACTTCTATCTTGAAAGTGTTTGTGTTTGTCTCACAAGTACTGAGTACAAAAGTGAACAGGGGTACAGCGCTGATTATATTACGGTGAGCACTTAAAATACGTCTGGAATGTTTATTGTGTTGTAACCAATCACATACATTTTCACACCGCAGATACTACATGCGAGAACCTCACACTACAGAAACCACAGGCAACGAACCGTTTCCTTTCGGCCACGAAACAAATTATATCTTTTTACAAGTAAACGAGTACTTTTCCTTTCCATTTGTTTACAGTATGTGCTATAATAGCAAATAATACAGGTTTGAGCGATTTTGTAATATATTACAAAAACCGGTAGTTTTATTTTTTGAACCTAGGTTATTTTTATTCGTTCTATCTTTTGAAAGCCAGCTTAGAGTTAGGGAAAGCGTAATGGTTATAACGAAATGAAAATGGTAGCTGACATCGCAATACTCACAGTAGCTAAGTGGTAAGAACGGCGGACATTAGAGCGGTTGGACACACAACAGTGAGGGTCCGAATCCTGCCGTGAATATCTCAGGTATGATATTTGTACAAGATAAAAAAGTTGAGAAGTTAAGTAGATAGATAGAAAGATAGAGAGAGAAAAAGGAATTGGAGGGTAAGGGTTTCTGTAGTGTTAAGCCGATGAGAGTCTTTGACTCCCCCTGGACGGCAGACTAATCCATCGCAGGTTAGCTCCCAGCAGACGCTTGTACTCATTTACCTACACCGGAAAGATGGAAAGCTGAGTTGGCTTAGATGGAAAAGAAGGTCACACAAATATTCTAATCTCGGCAAAGTGCCGGGATCGAACTGGGGACTTTGTGGTTGGAAAGCAGAGATCTTACGAACTGCGTCAACAACGTCCACCCAATGCAGAAGAGGATTATAGTAAATTATAAAATTTACAATCTTTTATTTCCTCCAAAAAATCTAAGTCTCAGTTTTCAAAATATAACTTTACCCTTTTAAAGACCGTAAAAAATAACCTAGGTTGAAAAAAAACAACTTGAAATAAAAAAATGACCTACAACATAATGACATGTATTAGTATGATCAGAAAGAAGTACCCTTATTTTGTTTTCAAGTGAGCTAAACAACGACTGTGCAATTTTACAGATATAAACATAAAACATTTCTTTGACTTAAGGAAAATTAAATAATAACTAGCACATTTGAAACATCAGGCCTATAAGGGAATCCTACCAGCACGCTTTAGGATTGGGCCAACAAAGGCGGGACAAGAAACCTTATCTTATAACGCTATTATTACTGTTATCAATTTCTAGTTTCTAATCTTTGTGCGCTCTTAAAGCCGCGCACCACGACCTAAAATATCAGTGACGTAAGGAAATGCTACCCAGCATGAAGTTGTTCCTAACTCGTCTAGGTTTGGGCCAAAGAAGGCGGCGGCATCATAATCCTTGCGGTCTTGTAAAGCTATTATTACTGTTATCTATTTCTAGTTTCTCGTCATTTGCACTGTTAAAGCCAAGCAGCACGACCTAAATTATTAGTGAGTTAGGAAATACTACCCAGCATAAAGTATGTTTCTAGCTGGTCTAGGTTTTGTTCCAACGAAGGCGGAATCCTTGTCTTGTGGTGCTATTAGAACTGTTCTTTATTTCTAGTTTCTCGTCTTTGTGAGCTGTTAAAGCCGTGC
This sequence comes from Zoanthus sanctaehelenae, assembly GCA_028564885.2. Lineage (NCBI taxonomy): Eukaryota > Metazoa > Cnidaria > Anthozoa > Zoantharia > Zoanthidae > Zoanthus > Zoanthus sanctaehelenae. The sequence continues at coordinate 8,878 of JAOTRI020144508.1, forward strand.
AGCACAATCTAAAATATCAGTGACTAAGAGAACACTGCTAAGCACGGCACACGTTTCTCAAGGGCAGGCACACGGTGCAAAATTTCGTGCAACATTGCGCGCAACAAATTTTTTGGAGGTGGACACACTGTGCAACAAAATCACGCAACATTTCTCGTGATAGCACGGCGTGCTTATCCATGCAACATTTCAACAATCAAAACGGCGTCCAACAAGAAGTCTTTTAAAAAAGAAAACTTGCTGCGCGCATTGTTGCCTGAAAAGAGCGCGATTCAGCATCAGTTTGTGTTTCGTGCAATGTTGCATGCAACAAAATTCATCGGTGGACACACGCTGCAACAACCCTGTTGCGCGCAATGTTGCATGCAACAAAACTTATCGGTGGACACACGGTGCAACAAAACTGTTGCGCGCAATGTTGCATGAAACGTTACATCGTGTGTCTGTGCCTTTATTCTCCTATATTTGGGCCAACAAAGACATCAACAGAAACTTTGTCAATATTAGGCTTCTTCTTCAGTAACACCATGCGCTGCAAGTTCTGCAAGAACATTGTCTAAATAATTGGGATCAGGGTAGCCATGACCAGAGTGGTTTGAAAAAGGTTCTGTCTTGTGGTGGATTTCATTCCAAACTACTGTGCCATGTTCTCCTGTTGTTGACGATGACCCAATCGTAAATATGATACGGCGATCCCATGCGATCTTTAGAAGTCTTAGCACCTAGAAATGGAAAAACAAGACAAGCATTAATGTCATCCCAAAGAGAAAACTAAATAGCGGTAAACTAGTGTGAACCTCGTCGCAGTTTCTAAAGAAACAATTTAGTGATATAAAAATGCGTTTATTTAGGATGAATTTCCGTCCTTAAACAGAAATCTATGAGGCCAACAAAAGTGTAAATGTTTTGGGTATGAATAAATTAGACTTTGTTAGTTTTCGTTTGGGAAATATGAACAATAAATAAGTCTTACTCCAAAAAGCAAAAAAGGTTTTTAAATCAGGCGCTGCCGATATTGGCGCATCAAAAAGACTGTATAGTAAATAGCTGGCACAAAGTTTTTCGGTATTTTTTGGATAATAATATATTAAATATCAGTTCTTATATAAGCGCTTCGAGAGACGAGTTTTATTCTCCAATGCAGAATAGCTTTCAGGCAAAAATGATGAACAAACAGCCTTACCTTGCGTCCTTTAACATTATCAGGGATGTAACACGCCCTAGGAAATCCTCGCACGGTGAATCTTTTACCGGGGTCAGGATGTTCAGGGCCCTAGTGAGGAGAGCCGTTACATGCAGTTTAATAACTACACGATTTAATTAAGAAGAACAAATTTACAACAACAATGAGGCTCAGATTAGCCGAAAGTTAAGTCAATTACTGAACACGCCAAGGCTGGGGCTGAAAACAAGAGATCTAGAAACGTTTTTGAAATTTTACTGAGTCTCAGATGATCTGCACTGTTTTTCACGCATGTCTTCTTTTGTTGTGTCGCCAATTTTCATTACTTCAAACCGCTCACTTGACTAATAACAAATTAAGAACAAATTGAAACAGAAACAACCAAAAACTTAATAAATAAATAAATAAATAAATATATATATATAAATAAATAAATAAATAAATAAATAAATAAATAAATAAATAAATAAATAAATAATAAATAAATAAATAAATAAAT
>JAOTRI020144519.1:0-10559 GCA_028564885.2 Zoanthus sanctaehelenae
TGCCGTATTGTAACAATATAGTTCTCAGCAATTTCTCAGCCTCAGGTATGTTCTTAGCATGTTCTTAAATTTTGGCCTGATGTTCTTATAAAAAAGGTTCTTATAAAAAAAAAGAGTGTATTATTTGTTTTTTGAAATTTGCTATAGAACTAATTATTTTAAGTTCTTTTGGCAAAGTGTTCCACAGTCTACATGAAAAATATTTGTTGGAAGAACGTAATACAGTATAGTAAAGTTGTTAGGACATTAATTGAGGAGATTACTTTTGGGGCAAGTTTTACAAAACTATGAGTGTGTTGTATTTTCCATTCCGACAACCGTGAGTGAAAAGTAAATCCTTGATCTCATGCCAGTACGTGAGGGGTAAGAGATTTATCTTTAAAGGCCGTTCTTTGTATGGTATTGTGCGATTTGGAATACCAAAGATAAAATTGGCTGCTCTCCTTTGAACTCTTTCAACTGCGGTTGTGATGGTTATAGATTGGCCAGACCACTCCTCACTGGCGTAATCAACATGGGATCTTACAAGGGCTAGGTATAGCAGCCTTCTTGCCCGTACACTGAAATATTTGTTTGAACAGTTTAGTTTCAGTAGACCTAACATAGAATAGGCCTTGTTGCTTTAGAATTGTGCTTGCTCCATTGGGTATTGCTCGAAATCAGTAAACCGAAATCTTTTTGACTATCTCTGGTGCCCAGGTTATTATCCACTAGATAGTACACGTGATTAGCAGGATCTCGTTTTGTCGTAATGTGGACACAGTCACATTATTTTCTTAATGTTGTTATGTTCAACCGCCATTCCCTACTCCAGCAAAAGAGCAGTTCGAGTCCCTTATGATGTTTGCTTGATTAATAATCATTGTTGGTATTGATGGTCTTTATAGCATTTTGTGTCACCAGCATAAAGAAGAAGAAAATAATCCGATGCTACTGCTGTCTGAACAGCATTGGTATAAATGACAAATAACAATAGGGCTTGTGGAACCCCTAATATAACAGAGGATTGGGAATTATCCCGCGAACTACGGTTCTTTGCTTTTTTTGTTAAGATAACTATCGAGCCAGCTCAGTCGGTTTCCTTCTAAAGAATACCCTGCAACTGTCGGAAATGGCACGATGATTTACTGTGCGCATTCACTTTTCGCTTAAAACAAATGTGCTGAATTATATTAACGGTAGTGGCGGGGTATTCTGTAGCTACTCCACAGTTGATCTACCTTTTATAAAACGATGTTGCACGTTTTGCAATACTGGTGCAAGGTGAGCATAGTGGCTTTTAAACACACACCGCTCCAGGACTTTGGGCAATAAGCACAGCAGCGATACTGGTCGATGTTTATCTACAAATTCTTTGCTGCCTTATGTATTGGCACCACATAAGCAAGTTTCCATTGCGAGGAATCCACACCAAGGCATGAGTGACTTATTAAAAAGGAGGTCTAATGAGGGTGCAAGTTCGTTAGCACATTCGTTTTGGGTTCGTGCAGGAATACTGTCAGATCCAAGAGCTTTATTTACATCCATCTTACTTAGAAAATCTGCTGCTTCTGCTGCTATTATGTACATTAATATTTGGTAATATAGTGATCGGTGTATATACTTATGTACCCCAGTGTTTAAATCAATAACTAATGAGTCTAATAATGAAGAATATAGAAAGTCGTTGAAAGCTTTAGCTATTGTTTCAGGTGTTGCGACTGTTGGGAATGAACTACTTTTAGTTCTTGCTTTGATAAAGGATCAGAAACGCTTTGGATTACTGCAGTCTGACGATGCGATTGCGTCCAGTTATTCCCTGTGTTTACAATAAGTAATAGCCATTGCCTCACAGTGAAAAACTCAGTATTTTTTCCAGGGCCGACTTTGGGAGGATCGGACGTTGCTCTTGTGTTCATAAGAAAAGGGCCCTTTTCCGAGGTGGACCGTTAATGCCCCTAATCTTGGTTTTTGGAACATGTTGTTCCACAGACGCAAACAAAGATCTTGCCAACACTGCCAGTCATCATCAATTGTCTCATTATCCAGGGCACAAAGGAATGGTGTTGCAACCAATGTGTCCCTTAGGGCTTCAAAATCAGCCTTCTTGTGGCAGTAAACAAAGTGGCTTTGTTTCGGTGGACGTTTAAGTTTGCAAATATACCGCCGCCGCCGCCTGGTTTACCCAGTTGGTAAGGTGCCAGTCTGCTGTGCAGGAGGTCTCGGGTTCGATTCCTGAACGGACCAACACTCAGGGTCTTAAAATAATTTGAGGAGAAAGTGCTGCCTTTGTCTTCACATTTACAAATGGTTAGACTTTCGTTTCTTCTCGGATAAGGACGTTAAACCGTAGGTATAGTCTCGATCTCTCTGTTGAGGGACTTAAATGAACCCACACACTTTTCGCAAAGGGCAGGGTGGTGATCCCAGTGTTCCAGTCTGTCTCTTCTAGTGAGGGTACGCCTGCCAATTTGCGCCAGTACATGTGAGCCGCTTTGCAAACTTTCTAAGACCTTGAAACTGTTAAAACCTGTATATATTTGTAAAGCGCTTAGAGCTATATAGGATAAGCGCTATATAAATACTGCATTAGTATTAATATAATCGAACAGTATAAATGAATGATTGAACCAAAACTGCTCAATTTAATTTTTGTATTCTGAAACCCAAAACGTTGTACAAAATAGAAAATATTTTAAAAATAGAAGTTTGGAGATCAATTAGCACAAAGAAGGTAATTTTTAAAAGCAAGTAACAAAAATTAACTGAAATTTGTTAAAAGCTGACAGAAATAAACTTTACTGTAAATAATTCAATCTGGTTTTGTTAGTCAAAAATGATAAAACCTAAAGATTAGAGATATTGTTTATTGTTTGAATTTAGTCATAATATCTAAGTCAAAATGATTTTTTTGCTTTCTAAGTTTCCTCAGTGTTGTTTCCGGTGCGTAGTATTCAAACCCCGATGTAAAGACAACTATCTTCAGTACCTGTGGTCACAGGAATGGTACAAGGCTCAACACTTTCTCTACCCAGAGTTGGGGCTGACTTTGGAGTTAGGTGCTGAAAAATCAGAATTGGATGTAAAGGAATGGTTTGAACAATGTGAGTATTGAAGTGTAGAAGAAATGTCGTTATTAGACTGATTTGCTTAGTTATAAATATATTTATAGCTATAGCACAAACATACAGGCCAGGATATTTCATGGAAACGATCGTTTTCGGTTACTTGTTGATACCGTGCCAGAACCGAAATGCAGTGGTTTCCGATAGCAATACATGCATGATTAATATAACCTTTAATCAAAAGAAAGGTGAATGGAATTCAGATAGTTATTTCAGGGTTTAAAATTCAGTTTTAATAACCAAAGCAAAATTTAGCCCCATATCATGTTGTAAAAGCATCTACTTGGGGCTATTTCGCAAATAATATATATACTGATTGGTATTTTTCACATTAATGATTCAAACACCAGCGAAGCATTTTGCAAAAATAACTATAGACATAATTCATCATTTTAATGATCTTCTTTGAGTCTCAATAATTGAACGAAAAGTCACTGAAGTACATGTACAGTATAAAAGTGCTGATGTCGACAGTGAAATCAAGTAAATTGGAAATTGCGACGACAGAAAAAGAAACAGCCACAGAGTTCACACGGTAATGAAAAGTCATGGAATTTAAAAATGCAATTTCCAGGACTGGAAAAGTCATGGAATTTGGGAAACATGGCAAACGTCATGGAAAAGTCATGGAATTTTATTTTTTCGTTGATCTATGGTTCTTGGCAAATAAAATATTAATATAAATTACTTGCCGCTTATGCAAACGCTGAATAAACTTAACATATTTCATGCTTTTTGTCAAGTACGCAACTGTGCAACTATTTTTCAGTGTCCAGAAGATTTATGTAATTGGCATTTAAAGTTGAATAAATGTGCAAGGAGCCCATTTTTCGGATTGGATTCTTTGATTTCTTGATATTTCTGAGTAATGGAAAATGGGCTTCTACCTCGAGTAGAGGCCATAGATTTTTGAACGAATCGTGTAAAAGATAAAGAATAACGCAACTTTATTTCAACCAATCGCAAACCTTGTTCAATCCTGTGTCCTCTACACGAAGTAATACCCGAAAAATGGCATTTGATCATGGAGAAGTCAAGGAAAAGTCATGTAATTTCACTTCTGCTTCTTTGTGTGAACCCTGAGCCAGCAAATCACATGCAGCATTCCTTCGTGCGCATGATGTTTATGATCAGCCCCTAGTCAAAATACGTCATACTATCAGAATCTAGGGCTCTGAATTACCAGAGTGTCCATTTATTGCTTTCGATGCAAATGTTTCTTTTAGCTTCAAAGTTCACCTTCTCACTGTCGCCTCTGTTTCATTTTGTTGGTCACGATCAAGTCAAAAACACGAATCAAAAAGATTCAAGAAGATTTTCGAAATTTCAATAATACTGTTGTTTTTCAAGTTATAGGCCGGTTTTGAGCTCCAACTCTTACCATTTTCTGCGTCACTTGGCTTGATTGAGGCTTAGCCCTGTTGCGGAGGGGAATTTCGAACCCTGTATTTAAATTTTAAATATACTGAACAACTAATTTAAGAAATCAATATCTAAAATACGTAATGTTTCCTTACATAAAAACATTTTTATTATTCTCCTTTATCAAAAACCTAAAAACAAAAAACTGGTTTTCCCAAAGCTCTGAAATCTTGCCTCTAGCTGAGTTGAAGCCACTATATTGGGTATTATGGCTATAAAGGTCAACTCAAGTATAGATAGCACAAACCTGCTAATAGCTAACTTGAAGCCACTGTTTGGGTATTATGGCTATAAAGATCAACTCAAGTATAGGTAGCAAAAATGTGTTGGTTGCAAATGTGGTACCATTACACGTATATTGCTCACTGTGGATACTAGCTCATTTTTATACTTGCTATTTCTACTTGATTTCATCATTAAATACTGTAGGCATACCTATCAATATTATGATTTTTACCTTTAAGGTTTGCTTTTACAGTGTTCTTACATGATTTTGTAAGGATCAGAAGAATGTAAGGAGATGTACGATTAGAGGTCTTTGAAATTAATGAACGTCCATTCAGGTCCCGGATCAACTAACGGGATCAGTATAAAATTCTGTTATTTTTTTTAACTATTTTTTAAGCAGTCTTATTTTGATGTAGCAAATCTAGTGTTGGGATTTTCAGGTTATTCCCTAAAATACTGTAAGATTGTAGTTATTCATTTCAAGTTACGCTAAAGTATGGATTCAGTGGACCTTGGGGTGCTTATGGTAGGAGAAGTCGGTATACATATGAAAAAGTCAATGCCTATTCTATCTTTATTAATTAATAATTCAAGAGTTGTATAATAATCGCATCAAAAAAGCTAGTTACATTCATTAAAGCCTTTAAATAATGGTTTTTAACATAGAATTAATATTGTCATAACTTTTGACGAAAGCGTCCTTGAAAATCGCCATCAATCGTTTTATCCTTAACTTCACTAGTTAATTACCTCATGTTATCAGATGACAGTTAATATGCTGCCTAAGGTTATTAAAAAGGAGATTTGCTTGAATCTTCATACTTAGTTTTTATTAACAAGATAATTGGCGACTTACAGCTGAACCCTCCTCACCCAACGAACACGCTAAGACTTCTATAATCTAGTTATTATAGTGGAGTATTGCTGGCCGTGAAATGAATTGTCATTAAAGAAGGCATTTGTGTTTAACCCAGTTTATCATTGTATGAGTTTTTTTGTGCAGTATTAATTTTTCCCCATGTTGCCAGAAACGAGATCTATGCATTTAGGACTCTTTATATTCTTAAAAAGTGCATTCTTTGCTTGAAATTGTATTTTTTGTCAAAAAATGGTTTGAAAATGAACTGTGAAAATGAGAAAACTTTATTTTACAGTGTAACTTAGTGGTGTCAAGCAAGACTTGAGGCCGCAATGAACGGCTGTATTGGAAAAACACTTGATGTTTAGTTTAACTTGATGTAATACAATTGTATTCAAGCTACATTTAGTTCCAAAGCCTTCTTCAAACACATTGCTGATCTATACGTCTCTAAACCAACCATTTAATTTATAGCGGATTCTCCATCGCAGAGTGAAAATATGACAGTTACAGAATTGCAGCTTAACCTGCTGTGTGATACAAAATATATGGTATGAAAAGCCTGATGTGTAATATTTAAGTTATTAACCCGTGAGAGCTCACTAAATATTATTACCCTAAATTGGATATGATACAGGTATAAGATAATAAAGACCTTAGTACAGTTACCTTTTATGTCAGATACAAGGTAGTACTTACTAAGGTGGTAATTTCTTGCCTGGTATTAGTTAGAAAGACCATCGTACATTTCCCTTCAATCAGATGTCGTGTGATACAAGGCCAAAGAATATTGAAAGAGCTTGTAACAATCGGATGTGCAAAAAGATAGAAGATCATCAAATTAATTAAATGGTAAAACAAAGTACAAATTGCAGATTTTGCAAATGTTTAGTTAAAATGTTGTAGCCAGACCCTGCATAGTATTTTCAACATTAAATAATGATCAGCAAGACAATCCGTATTTTATTTTCAAAATAGTTAAAATTGCAAACAATTTTTTCTTTGAAAAAGATTTGTGACGATTTGAATTTATATTTAAATTAATGAATCTAAGATTACAACGTCCTTGCTTGGTACTGAGAAAAATATGTGTTACGACTGATAAGGGAATAACATGACTTTTAAATGACATACTGCAAAAAAATAAACACGACTCCACGAAGTCGTGTTATTAACGTTATTGTCATTCTACAAGGTTAAATAGTTATAATTATTATCTGGAGAAGAGTGTTTTACTGGCAACTAAACCACTCGCTGCGCTCGTTCGTAAAATATTGTTTTGCCAGTAGAAAATATAATTCATATCTTCGCGCTACCGTGTAATATCCTGTATATATGTAACATAACACTGATTCAAAGTATATAGAATGGAGACAACGAGTGCTTTAACGATAATGCAAAACAGTTAGAATAAATATATATATGTATATATTTATATAAAATAACTTATAGAAAGACTTAAATGGAAGACATACAATGAGGTTAAATAGTACCGTTAATTGATCAATTGATTGACCCATCATATATACACGGCAGAAATTACCTATAATTACCGCCTGTCTGAGTCGCTGCCTGCACTATCGAACGTTTTGAAGACGGCACTTCCCATTTGGCCTCGTATAAAAATATTAGCCCGAGGTTTTTCACAGTACAGACCGAGCGTAGCAAGACAGACCGAGCAAACGAGGTTTTTAAGATATTTATTACATGGCGTCAGTTTTAGATTAGTAAAAGAGAACCGATTTTCAGCCAATCAGCAAACAGGATTTGGTTATTGGCCCTAGTTTGAACTCCCCGGATTGTTTATTGAGTATGGAGGCATGGTGCAGGATCAAGATACTTCTTGTGTGACATGGGAGAATGGTTTGAAGGAAGTACTTGAGAAGTGGAACTCCAAGAATCCGCATGGTCGAGTGATATTTATTCATAGTGGGAAACATACTTGTGAAGGTGCGTCATTAAGTTCATAACGGGAGATAATAGATTTTTATTAGGAAGTTCTCCACAGTAGCCATCCATATTACCTTTAGTATCACTGAGTTGCCAATAGCAATGCAATCTTATAATGGCTAGTTTCATCTTTTTTCTCCAGTTAGACCTTGTATAAGGTTTACCAAATATGGATTCACACTACCTGATTGAATCAGGTTTTGCCATGCAGAATTGCTATGCCAGAAGTTTGATTGTCCTTTACAAAATCTATGCATTATCACTTATGGCTTGTTTGACAAATAGCTGCAATCTATCTTAAATGAATTTCGTAATTCGTAACTTTTGAAGCTTGGAGAATGTGTGAATCCAAAAGATCTGCTGTTGGTAACTGTAGTTGATCGATGTCTTTCACTTTAAATTCGGATGATTACAACATAATTAATATGACTGCGTGATGCAGTTAATACGATCATTGCATCCATGATACACTAATGTCATTTCGTGATTGTGCGATACAATCCGTGTATCATCCTATCATCTGGAGCTCAGATTTTTTTCAGATTCAACATAATTAGACTGCTTAATTTGTCTCCCACCTCGCGAGGCACTCATATCTCTTTTGTGGATCCTCGCGAGATGCTTTATCTTTCCGGTTCTGTAAGTGTTGCCACGTTGATTGACCATACGGCTTACAAAATAAAGGTAAATTTCAAATTATTGTTTTATTGTTTCAAAGATCTATTATGTTCGTTTGTTTTTCAGAATAGCTGTTTATTATTTCAATTTACTATTATTCAGTTATATTCAGTATTATAAAATAATTTAAATGGTACACGCGTTCTGATTGGTTGAAAAACCGTTTTACATTATAGTATGTAAACACGGTTTCCATCTTCTTTCGTTACTTTCGCTTATCTCGTGTTCTCCTAACCTCCCGAGTGTTTACATCAGGTTATGTAAACACGGAAACCATTTTATGTTTCTTAAATATGGTATTACTTTTTTTTTAAACCGAGAGAACAGCAGATATCATGATAATGGCGTTCTCTGATCTCTCTGTCTCAACCAGTGTGGAAAATTTTTAAGATAAGTGGTTAAATTTTGTTGTCATAACAACTGTGGTCGGTAAATGAACAAGCGACTAGTTGGTATGGAAGCGAGGCTCGTGGTCGAAAGCACTGAGATGGAAATGTGACGCATAAGAAATGTGATGCTTTTCAATCTTTCAATCTTTAACAATTCTTTGATGTGGAATTCCTCCCAAATATTCATGGAATAATCAAATATTCAAGAGTAAAAAATTGTCATGGAAGTGGCTACGGAACGAGTGTCTACGCCGATTCGTTCCCCCTCGGAAAAAGACTCCCGAATAATCTCGGTATCTGTCAACTGTGGTACGACTCACATTAGTAATGTCCCTTCTGGAACTGGCCTAGGAACTGCTTATCGTCGGGTAAGTTAAGTTTTTCAGATAGCTAATTGGCAGCCGGTTCTTAGTTGTCAATATTTGTTTGCGATCATTTACAGCCAGTGTTCGCTGCACCTGGGACTGGAGCTCTGAGGAGAGATACAGAAGAATCGTTATCTGATGAAATTCTAAATGAGGCTTGTCAGGATGTTGAGGAGGAAAATGGATGGGACACAGATTTGGAAACAGACGGTTAGCAGTCTCATATATTGGGAGAGTAGGATTTGCATTTTAACTTGAAATTATTTTCAATCTGTGTTTTTATCAATTCTTAAATTGATGCAGCCCATATGATATGAAATTAGTTATTAATAGAAAAAATGGGTTGACATCCTAAACTAATCCACTGTTATCTCGATCTCTAATTTAAAGCTTGTTTTTATGTAGCGTATCTTTAAATTTCTAGTTTACCTTAAATGTCTACTATTTTCTAAACTAAAAGATTAATTGACCATTAAAGAGTAATTTTCAGTTTTTAATTGTTGCTTTCCATTGAAACTAAAATTATACAAATGCTAATTGTCAAAATGACCTATAGTCTCGACGTTGATGTGAACTTGAGTAGCTGCGCCATATAACTGTACTTTTTCTCCTTGTGCTAAGAATTTCCATTTACGTATTGTAGTATCACAGGTAAAAAAATAGTCTAAGAATATTTTTGGAATATTTTCTTTTTAGAATATAAAGGATTTAAGTCTTTTCATAATTTTATGTGTTTTTCACCAGTGATTTGATGTTTTATGAATGTTGTTCTAACGTCTTCAAAACTATTCACTCTCTTTTTTTCTCTTTACATTCATGGAGGCCCAAAATATTAGGGGTCAATCCAAAAAGATAAAAAAGGAACAGGGTAGAACAAATCTGGAAGACACAATTTTTCAAGGGGAGTCTGGGTGCAAAGTCCCTAGACATCTTTGCATAGGTGTCAACTCTCCCGCTTTTGGTACATAAATCTCCCGCTTTTAAAGGGCTGCTAATATCAAACAGACTTCCTCCTTGTCTTTTTATGTCGCAAATAAGTGATTTCTATTGTGCACGCGCTATCAGCCGTCAACCTCATATTCTGTTATCAGTGGATTGTTAAAAACCCCACTGCACTGTAAAACTGAAACAATTGCAACAACTGATATCTGTTAGTCAACCAGAACACCTTAGTTAAAAGTCGACTCACAAAAATGTCTCCCGCTTTGCAAAATTTTGGGGTCGGCATCTATGTCTTTTTTTCATTCACTTCATTGAAATAAAGAATTTGATGCCTTATTTGTAAAGAAATTTTTGTTTTTCAAAATTTATGACCTTCCAAATTGGGCTCAGTAAATGTCATTGACTGTGATTCAAATTTTTTTGCACAAATGTTTTAGTGCTTACAGCAAACAAATAAACCAGTTTCTATATATATAAACCAGTTTATATATATATATATATATAAACCAGTTTCTATAAACCGGATCAAAACTGGATTGATGATGATGATGATATATATAATTTTATATTAAAACTCAGCTTGGGCCTTGGAATAAAATAGAAGAAATCCCAGCAGGTTTTT
>JAOTRI020144541.1:0-10557 GCA_028564885.2 Zoanthus sanctaehelenae
GTGTACATAGTATATATAGTGTAAATAGTATATATAGTGTATATAGTGTACATAGTATATATAGTGTATATACTGTACATAGTATATAGTGTATATAGTGTAAATAGTATATATAGTGTATATAGTGTACATAGATATATAGTGTACATAGTATATATAGTATATATAGTGTACATAGTATATACTACGCAGGCAGAAAAAATCTCGAGTGATCCAAATGATGTAAGTTATGTAAGATTATATGATGTAATGCCAGAGGCCTTAAATTGTCTTCGAATGAACCAATTACAGAGCGTTAACCTTGTGACGTAAAGATAGCATAGTGAACAAAAAGTGGCTAATTCGATTCATGTAATCATAATATTATCAGACATTCTAAAAAAACAAGATTGACATTAAAGAAAAACATTTCACTAACGAAAACAATGTTAAGATAAAAGAATGTTCGTATAGTTTATACACGTTAAGCAAACACTAAGATATTTTTGTTTTCAAATAGTAAAATGAGAGCACCAGTTGCTTGTATAGTTCAATTCTGTCGTCTTCATGCTTTTGTCTAGCTAATTGGCAATAGCTATCATTTGTACTGCAAGTAATTGTAATTGAGTTTAAAAATTAACCACATAATTAATGTTTCTTCTTCAAACCAGGCAATTCAAGCTAACGTACAAATTGCTGTGTATGAATTCATGGCTGTGTGTGTTCCCATCGTGGTTATTGGCGCCCCTCTTGGTTCAGTTATTGGAAGCCATTTCCATCGACAGCTCCTTGCAGCTCTAGTCTACTTGACAGACACTACCGCGTTGATCAGCGGCTTCATCCTAGTAAAGCAAACTGTCGTTCTCACCATTGTGTCTGTCAGTATTGTTGTCTGCGGTTTCCTCTTCTTTGGCTGCATCACATATTTGGGAAATAAGATAATGATCAAGATCGTTGAGGAAGAAGATCAAAAAGAAGACGAAATCATTTCGAACCAGACTGCAGTTGATGAATCTGAAAAGGCTTTGCAACTGGTCACAAAACTTTAGAATTGGACTTTGGAGGTACAAAAACGGTTATAGCCCTTGTCAGTTCTAGTTCTATTGTTAAATTCTCCCAGCTTGAGGCTACATTTGACAATTTTAAGAGTTTTACTTTCAATCTTTAGTAGTTTGTTTTGTTTGATCAATTGTTAATTTCTCATTACCAGATGTCTTATTTTGTATGTGTTATGTAAGGAGAAGAATTGTGTTGATAACTGACCAGCACTGTAATGGTTGAAGAAAAGATTTTACGTTTTCATCATTCTTATAAATTGGAACCTAGCATAACGGTTTCCCCCTGGATGCACTATCAGAATCACAAACGTGATTTTTCTTCATTAACCGCTTGCTTTAAAAATGAAAATTTCATAAAGTTAAAAGTTCGCAAAAATAAAAAAGAGCAAAGTTAGCCATGAAGCATACATGCAACTCGATCCGACTACTAAATACTTAATGCAATACTAAATTCATTCGTTTTAAACCTTATCAGATGATGCGTGTGCCTTTTTATGTGTGACAAATTAGATATTTTATTGAATTTAGAAACAAAACACTTTTTTAAAGATCGGCAAGTTTGAGGGAATCGGGACCTTATATTTAGGGACCTTATAATTAGGGACCTTATAATTAGGGACCTTATATTTAGGGACCTTATAATTAGGGACCTTATAATTAGGGACCTTATAATTAGGGACCTTATAATTAGGGACCTTATAATTAGGGACCTTATAATCAAGCCACGAGGACGGGAACCTGAACGACGACGGCTCAAAAATACCCGACCTTTCTAGTTCACTTTTTTACTTCTTTGTGCGGTTCGTTTAGTGTTTTCTTTCTTTACCTGGTTTTCCATGAAGCTAAACAAATACAAAGATTTTGTTGTTAAAGTTCTCACGTCTCGACAACTAAAATATGTCTTTTACGTTGTAATTATAGCGACCGTACGTGTGCCGAGCTCGATAAATTCATGAATTTAAATAAATCACATTAGTTTTCGTGCACTATAAAATGATGCCTGCAGGTAGCTCCTCGGCTGTTCTTCGCATTGACTTGAATTTTCGTCAGCAACAAGATTAAACTTTAAGCCAATCACAGGCCGAGTTTCCCGTGGTTACACAACAAGCTCGCGACACGACCGCCATTCTAACTTCTGTTTTATTTTTAAACATGCTGTTGTTTTATAACATTGTTCTTTACCGTTGTCATCAGAGTTGCCTTCCTCACTAGTTGCTTAACCCTTTCACTCCCTGTTAAACTATTAAGTTCTCCCAACTTAAGAACATACTTTTCATTGAACAAGTTTGAGAGAATTTCACTTTTAATTATCAGTAGTTTGCTTTGTTTGATCAATTCTCATTTTCTCTTTACCAAATGTTTTAGTTTGTATTTGTAATGTAAGGAGAGTGTTGATAACTGATTGGGAGTCAAAGGGTTAAGTTCCCTAAGGCGGTGTTTACAGAATACCGGATTGAGATTCATTCCAAAAATATATTCAGTAAAATTTATAAATGAATTCATGCAGGAGCCCCTAAGTAGGAGCGAGCTAAATCCTTTCGACCCTAGTGGCCCATGGGGCCGGCGCTTATCTCCGGTTTCCGTAGTGTTTAGTGGATGAGAGTCTTTAACTCCCCCTGGATGGGACACTAACCATCGCAGGTTAGCTCCCAGCAGAAGGATGGAAGTCTGAATTGGCTTAGGCGGAAAAGAAGGTTGAACAAATATCTCGGCAAAGTGCAGGGATCGACCTTGTGACCTTGTGGTTGGAAAGCAGAGATTTTACCAATTGTGCCAACCTCCTAAGGAGCGAGCAACTTCAATGTTCTAGTGTCACGGGTTTTTTACGAACCCACTTATTTCGAATTCAAACCAATCACTTACGTCCAATCTTGATCAATAACATTACTGTTAATCTGTATGAATTTTCGGATTCCTCCGGGACTGAAACTTTTATTGAAATCTCCCACTAAAAGCGATCTAAAAATCAACCAGTTCGTGAAAACGCCGTGACATAGGCCTAATATGGGAGTTGCTCGCTCCTACTTCTGAGCTTCTGACTCATGCCGGCATCGCAGCGTTTTGTGTTCCCCCGTGTAATGTTTCTCTGAACACTGGGCACTAGTGCTGCGTGTTCCTTCTGTGTGTTCCACCTAGAACACACATACAGTAAAAACCCGCGTAGAAGAACCTAAACTGACTTAAGAACCTGGACACTATATCTCGCATATACCAAGTACACAAACTGTTCAAACATATGGGACACCCTATTTAGCATATACCAAGTACATAAACTTCCCAAGAAACGGGAGATTATATTTTGCATATACCAAGTACATTGACTGTCCCAATAACGGGGCTCTATATTTTGCATAAACCAAGTACATAGTCAAATGGAAAACACACAGCACTAGTGCCCAGTGTTCGGGAAAAAAGATAACACGGGGGAACACAAAACGCTGCAACACCGAATGAAAAGCCAATGATGAACTTTTAGCTGAAGTGCGCATGCTCTACTCGTTGCTGCCCACAGGGAGACCAATTGCACACCAGAACAACTAGTCGCTCCTCGTTTACATGGTATCGTTCCCAGATTTAGAGCAGAACGAAATTCTCGCTCCGGTGTAGCAACCGGAGTGAACTCGTTCTGGCGTGAGTCGCCCCAGCATGACCATATTTGGTGGTATCATGTACACATATGCTAAGAGAAGAAAAGGAGCGAAAGTCGCCCCGGTAGTATGTAAACACCGAGCAAATGAAACTCCTCCACAGCTGATCAGCTCTAGTAACAGTTGACAAGTGACGTTAAACACAGAAAACAATAAAATCTAAACAATAGAGAAAAGGAACATAACAGTGACAAACCAATGAAAAAACCTTACAGGTTCTTACACCGAGGATGAACCAGAAATTGTGAATTCTTACAACTTGGGGCCGGCCAATCATCAGGACTTATGTTCTAAATTAGTAAAACTGCCACCGATTTTGTTATGTATTAGCCCCTAAATTAGCAAAGAAAATAATTTTAAAATCAAGGCCATGTTACAAAGAATTGCATTATGGTAGAATTGCATTACAAACTGGCACTGCCTCAAGCTAAACTTTCGCAAAATTATTTAGCTTTATTTACAATGTTTGGTTAATCTTATGGGAACGTAGCAGTTTTACTATTTTTGTGACAAAAACGATAATGAACTTCTATCAGGTAATATCCAAAAGATTTTGTAATTTTAATATGTAAAACTTAATAAAACTTTCTAAAAGAAACAAAAGATTTACGGCTAGTAGAGTGATACAACACTTAATATTGTCGTTGAATACCACTTGAAATAGGTTTTAGATGCATGATAAAAAATTTACCAACTTTAAAACTTTTAGCAACGCGAAACTGAATGCGCCTGCAATAGATGCGGCACAAACAATCTAAGGTAGGTTATTGTGGGTTATTCAAAAGCCGGTTAATTTTAACCCAAGTTTAAGCAGAAAATCAAAAAAATGTTAATACTTAAAGGATTTTCGGAAGAAAAACTTGTTTATCCCCAAACGGGAAACAAGAACATCGTCCTGTAAATCACTGGTTTACTGCTACAATACGCGCTGGGACAAGTGGACCTGACAACAAATTCAACAAATTTGAATTATTCGATTTTAAAAATTGTAGTAAATGTAACCGGTGAACAGCCATATTCCTTTCTATTTAAGAGTTGAAATAAAACTCTTGGAACTAAAGGTTCTAGACAGGCTAATTATATGCTGCCAAAATTTTATCACGAAATTTTGACATTTCAACGAGAAAAGCAAAATCAAAAATCTCAAGCGTGTTCACAGTAAAAGAGTCGACGTCACATTTTTAATTTACACCAAATTTTCTGAAACTACAGTGTTTTCTTGAGAAATAAGTTACAAAATCGACCTCCAGTTTATTAAACAGTGGTAGCAATATTCAAATTTCAAATAGCGTTTAATTGTTTCAAAAACAGTTAAAACCACGAAAGCTTTAAAAGTGAGCCGCGGCCAAAAAAGCGGTAAATACTAGGCTGGCCTATTCTCGTATCCAGATTTCCAAAGACCAAGGATCTAGCTTCGATATTAGGGCTGACTTAGAAGCTGGATGATTACAATTTTCAACCTCGAATATTGCGTTTCTAGCGTTCTGATTGGTTCACTCAACCTCGGTTGTCAGCTCATATACCGAATGACCATATATGGAAACTAACTGTGTAAAGAATTGCCAAGCTGAAAAATGTCAGAATGAAATTTGTTGTCATTTTCAAGCATCGAAAGGTTTGGAAAGTTCGTGAAATTTAATAAAACAAGTATTCCATTCGCGCTTGTTGGCCATGAGATGATTATAGCTAACTCGGCGCACTATTTACCCACCAACGCGCGTTCTTTGATTAATTGTTAAATATCATTGGTTAAGCTTCTTTTTTATTTGAGTTCTTTGCATAAAGAGAATATTTCAGGGTAAATTAATAATACATTGGAATTTCAAAATAACGTTTTGTAAAAGCAAGGCTCTGCTCCCGGCTTCGCCTTGTATTCCTCGAAACTTTTATTGCGTTCTCCTAAGTCTCGTATTATTCTCTTATAAGCTGAGAGGTCAAACAAACGTTTAGTATCATTAAATTAGTAAGAAAAACTGCGTTAAAGCTAAGATAAACTTATTGAAAATATACGCCTATCAAATCAGATTGGAGATTCACTAGCTGAGAAATGTCATTAATAGGGATTTGACTAAATAGAATGTTATTACTGTAAAACAATTTTTTACGATTCCTCCTTGATAGCACAATGTCTATCAGTAGTATAAGCCAAAGCATCTCACTCTTTCTCAGGGTGAGTCAGTCTCAAAGATGTATCACCTTTTTCCAAATGTTCACCGTGTACAAAATCATCCTTGATAGCACCACAATGTCTATCAGCAGTATTAGGGAACGCTTCCAATTGTTTTTCGGTGCGAGTCAGTCTCAAGGCCGCATTATCTTCTTCCAACTGTTTACACTCCGCCAAATCATCGGTTTCATCAACAATTGACTCCGTCTCGTCGTCCTCTTCACTCGTCTCACTACTGGAAACAAATCACTCAGTCGTTTTTTGTTTTATTTGAACTTAAAAATTTACATGGTTTAAGCGCAAATGGTTTTAGATATCTGAACAGACATAACTATAATGCTGCTGAAAAAAAAATAGCAAAACAGTTACTGTTCATCAACAGGATGCCCAAATTGTGTGCAATTCTACAATTGGTTTCGGCTACATTAAATCCTGTACCAATTGAAGAACAATTTAGGTGGAGCCACCCACTAAGTAATGTAATGTAAAAAGAAGGCAAAGAACAGGAAGAATTGGAAAAAACAAGTGGAAGACCTATGTTCCACCTAGGAATGCAGAGGATCGAGAGAGAGAGAGAGACCCACTAAGTGAGCACAGTAACTGAACAACGTTAGAACTCACCTTGATGTTTCGTCATGTCCCGAAAAGACTGGACGGTTGGGATTAAAGTGCTCTCTATCCAAATCAATATTAGTCATTTCTGGACAAAAATCAAAGAATATTGTGGTTAGCAGTTCAACAGTTTCACTTTGAACAACTTTTCCTACCCTTAACTTCCACATCTTTCCCCTATAGATTCCTAACTAACACCCCTTCCCCTATCCCTAACATTCACCTCTTTCACCTATCCCTAACTAACACCCCTTCCCCTATCCCTAACATTCACCCCTTCCCCTATCCCTAACTAACACCTCTTCCCCTATCCCTAGCATTCACTTCTTTCCCCTATTGCTAATATTCACAACTTTCTACTAAAGCTTCGGCTAAATTGAATCATGTACCACTTAAAGAACAATTTAGGTGAAGCCACCCACTAATTAATACCACTATTCCCTATCCCTAATTTCAATCACTATTCCCTAACCCCAATTTTCACCACTATTTCCATTCATTAATTTTTACCGCTTTTTTCCATCCCTAATTTCTGCCACTATTCCCTATCTTTAATTTCCACTACCATTCCCTATCTTTAATTTCCACCACTATTCCCTAACCCTAATTTCCACCACTAGTCCCTATCCCTAATTTCCACCACTATTCCCCATCATTAATTTTTCCATCGCAGTCAAAACATCAGAGAGAAAATCGATACTGATTGACAATTCGACTGTAAGACTCTATTTTCGTATTTGCAGTTTCTGTTTTTTACTTCGACAGCGGATTAAATTTGTTCCGTTTTTCCATCGTAGCTTTACACTGCACTTGCCTACTTGAATGTGCGTATTGTTGAAGATGTAACTTGTCGTAGCTTTTTCTCACTAGTATTTGATATTCAAAAACAAAACCTGTTTAAGAATGATATTTAAATGAACAGTTATTTGAATCAGCAGCAACTTGAGGCCCTCAAAAATTGGGAAAAGTTTGTGATAACTCCAGTTCGCTTGGTTGCGTTACCTCTTCAGTTCACTTCAAACTTGCAGCATTATAAAAAACAAAGAAGCAAAAGAAAATGAGGAAATCGATTGTCAATTTTAGCAACTTTTGCTCTCGATGGAATTACTGAAAACCGTTTTAATACTCAAATTATGATAACAATTTATCATAACTCGTTACGTATCTCTTAGTTTTCTTACGCACTTTTAGTTGCTACGACAAATAGCTACTGTTCGAAATATCAGTTACCAAAAGTACTTAAAGTTAAGATGAAGTAAAACATTTTTTGCAGGAAACAAAAGGATACAACGCCCTCATTACAAAATAAAATATTTGAGTTTGTAAAATGTCTTGAAAACATTTTTTGCTGCTTAAAGTAGCTAAAAAGTGCCAAACAAGTGCCTCGAGAGACTCCCATAATGTAGCCGGCGGTTCCAACTAAACTAAAATACGTTTGTTTCTTCTTTCTTGTGTGCTAATCATTAAAAAGTAAAACATGTCTGACAGCAATTTAAACATTCTATTCTTTATCGAGTCCATTTCGCTTTCAAACTCTGCTTCTTCTTCCAGTTCTTCGCCATAAAGATTAATATGAAACTTCAGATGTACTGGCTACGTCATATCCGAAGCACTGTTTTCAAGATTTTAAACAAACACATCAATACATAGAAGCGCTTTCGCTCGTTTAAAACAGGATAATTTATTTCAGGTGTTGGGAACTTAAACTGATAACTAAGCCAAGCTTTATATCCGCACGCAATAATCACTAAGTTCCAACTTTAAGTTTTCTAAAAATACGTCTTACCTTCTATAGATTGGGATTCTGCGCAATACTCTTCTTCCACCTTTTCCAGCCATTTCTGCTGTACTTCAACTACCTCTTCACTACTACAGCAAGCAGCGTATTGATCAAGCAACTCCCTTTGAAATACCATAAAACTTGTTGTACAGTGGTAAAAACGCTTCTGGGATGTGGCTATAAAGATGAACTTAAGTATAGATTGCACAAACGTGCTAGCAGCAAACCTGAAGCCACTATATTGGGTACTATGGCTATAAAGATGAACTCAAGTATAGATAGCACGAACGTGCTAGAAGCTAACTTGAAGCCACTATATTGGACACAATAGCTATAAAAATGAACTTAAGTATAGATAGCACAAACGTGCTAGTATATATTGCTAATATGATGCCACTATATTGGACACTATGGCTATAAAGATGAACTCAAGTATAGATAGCACAAACGAGCTAGTGGCTAACTTGAAGCCACAATATTGGGTACTATTCCCCTTTAAATTATCATAAAATATATAAAAACTTGATTGCTAGCAAGCATGGACAGGGAACGTCAAAGACTCCATCCAGATTAATACTACAGAAACCGTAGATAAAACGTCACTCAAATATGCCCCTAGGCTTGGAAAAGGAGCAAGGGAGTTCGAGTGAAAGAATGCTAAAAACTGGAATTTTTCAAGTTGTTCAAAAACTAAGTGTTAAACCTGGGTTAAATATTTAACCAAAGGTTTTGTTACCATCTCTGTAGAGATTTGATCTGATTATTTGGCATTTACAAGTTTTTCCAAAAAAAAAAATTGAACAGTATTTAAAAAAACCCCGTAATCTCCCCTTTAGAGAAGAAATTGTAGCAGCTGTGATTTTTGCTTAACCCAGTGTCAAATTTAACCCGTCTTTGAGGAACCCAACCCTGAAAAACAATTTATGGTAAGTAAGCTTTCCCATGTAAGATAATATGCGATAGTATTGGATTCCAGATTCCATGATATGGGATCAAGATCCTATATTCAAATCTTTACAATATGGGAATCCGGTTTCCATAATGCAGGCTCTGGATCCTAGATCCTCTGGATCCATGCAAGATAATATGCGACATTATTGGATTCCAGATCCATGATATGGGCTCACGATCCTATATTCCAAGTTTTATGATAGGGGATTCCAGATTCCATAATGCAGGCTCTGGATCCTAGATGTTCTGGATCCATGTAAGGTAATATGCGACAGTCTCGGATTCCAGATTCCATGATATGGGCTCAAGATGCTATATTCCAAGTTTTACAATAGGGAATCCAGTTTCCCTAATGCAGGCTCTGCATTCTAGGTGCTCCATTCCAAGTTCTGCAATATGGGCTCTGGATCTCAAATACTAGATTCAAAGTTCCACAAAAGGGATTACAGATTCCACTGACAAGGTCTATTTTCTGAGAATTTCGATTCCTAGACCTGGATTCCAGATTTCAAAGAGGAAAGTTCCATGTGGATTGTGGAAACCAAATTATCATACATTGGAAGAATTTAAAATTCTATAAAGATATTTACATACATTTACCTGTTCAGTTTATAGAAACCAGAACCCCATTTGAATCTTTTGAGCAATACCAAACCAAGATCCTTGTAGCCTTTGATTTTAAAAATTACACCAAAAATTTATAAATACCAAAATTTCAATAAAGCTATAGATTGTACCTTTTTACTTGGACTTAATAAACATACATTTTCTGTAAGTACAATCCATTAATTTCTCTGACAAATGAAATTATCTGTCAGTATTGTCACAGCATCCCAATAAGCATTTTAACAAAAAATTCATAATTAAAAGTGACTAATCTTGACTAAAATTTGTAGCAATAGGATTTGTGTAAAGAACATCTAATTGCCGTAAATGGAAACCATACAAGATCTTGAACATGGTAACTTGCGAGTGCATCATAATTTTCAAGGGAAATTTTGGATGACTAGAATGTTTATACAGCTATCATGAATATAAACAAAAGTAATATAATGGGAATGCGTTCAGTGTGTAGATATATCATTCATTAGAAAGAAATAAGAGAAAAAGAAAATATATAGCCCCACATCAGATTCGGTTTACTAGTCTGCCATGTTAACCACTACACCACAAGGACCAACCATGCTGGTAATGCAGCTGCACAATGTTATGTAGATGGTAACTGTAGGGGTTCCCAGGGCATTATTATTTTTCTATTGGTAAGTTGAACACCGTAAATTTTAGGTACAGTTACCATCTACATAACATTGTCCGGCTGCGTTACCAGCGTGGTTGGTCCTTGTGGTGTAGTGGTTAACACGT
>JAOTRI020144552.1:0-10556 GCA_028564885.2 Zoanthus sanctaehelenae
CACCCTTAATAAAGCTTGCTGTGTTGCCAAGGCAACTGCCTGACTCAATGCTTATTGTGTTGGTCTTGTTTCATGATTGGTAATCGCAGGGTGGTATAAGTTTCTGAAAAAACTTAATTTTAGAAAAAAAAATCTTGAAGGTAGTGGACTTCCTTAACCCCCCAAAACTAGGATCCTCAGTTAATCTTGATCTAGAGTATAGCATCATCGTCATGGACATAATTTTTAATCCAAACCAGTATACCTAATTAAGGTTCATGTTAGTATGATAGACACGTCATGTGTTGAAACATAGCTGAAAATAAGGTACTTGAAAATATACATTTCTCCCATAATACCTGGTGCACAAATACTAAACCCGTCTAGAATTGACTTCCTCCTTTCTGCTACCTACTTTGCAGTGAAAGAAACTTGAAAAACAAATGATTACAACCATTGATTTTGATAGTTTGCTGATGGCACAATATGAAATTGACCTGGCTCCTTTCCTACAGTCTACGTTCTTCGTATCATGCCCTTTAAACTTGAATTTATATGAGTTTTAATGAATTACACACTTTGCTCATTGTTAATATTTAATGAACCCACAAAAGTGTGGGTCACATAACTGTAGATTTTTTTAAAATTCTGCTGGATGTACATTTTACGGTACAATTAAATAAATGTGGCTACCGCTGACGATATCGTTTATTGTCACTTCAATTATGACTAAGTGTTTCTAAATGCTGGCAGCAAACGTATCCCTTTATTATGAACTCTTAATGAAAAAATACACTAATTAATTTGATTTTTTAGATGGAAAAGAAAAGGAAGATCCTGCAAATAACATTGATGATGATAATGATGATGACGATGAAAACGATGATTCAAGTGAAAGTGAATCTGAAGAGGAAGAAATTATTTTATCTGATGAAAAAGCAACCAAGAGAAAGGTTCAGAATATAGATGATCCAGATTTAGAAATTGCAGATAGTAATGAGAGTGAGAGTGAAAGTGGTGATGACAGTGACACTAAGAGCAGTGATGATGAAGTTGTGACAGAAACTGTTAAAGAAGTAGTAAAGGATAAAAAAAGAGATGAAAGTATCATTAAGCAAAACAGTGACGATAATGAAGCCAATGAAAATGATGAAGTTGATGAGGATGATGTTTCTGCTGATGAAAATGATAATGATGATGAAGACGATGACAACAATGACGATGATGATGAAGAAGATGATGACGATGATGATGATAATGATGATGATGACGACGACGATGGCAGTGAGGAGGAAAGTGACAGTTATGATGATAGTACTGAAGAAAGTGATAGCGAGAGTGAAATTGAAGAGGTAGGAAAGCAACATCCACTCACAAATGCCCATAGAGTTGGAGTTCAAGTTCAAGATGATGAAGAACTGGAAGATCTACATAAAGAACTCCTGCAAGCTACTGAAACTCAAAGAAAAAAGGAAGAAGAGAAGAAGAGGGAAAGGTATGATTCAGAAAGTTCTGGAAAAATCAAATCTTTCAAAATTGATGATCGTAGAGAAAGATCAAAGGATTACAGTCATTCTAGTGAAGATCGTAAACATTCTGACAGGAGAAAACCAAAAGGTGAAGAGCAAGAGCTGAAAGACTATTTTTCTCGAGTAAAATCCTATGAAAAAAAGGAATCAAGACTCAAGGAAAATAGTAATGAGCGAAGTTCCAGCTTAAGGAAGATTGCAGAAAAGTCGTATTCAAAAGAAGCTGTTGTTTCAAGAGAGCTGCAGAATGAGAAGTATCACACAAGTTCCAGGGAGGTTTCATCAAAGAGTTCTAAAAGAGATATAGGAAAATCCAAACGGAAATCCCCAAGGGAAATCGATTCCTCAAGAAAAAATACCAGACCAATAGAAAAATTGGGTAAAGAGTCAAAAAATTCTGGTAATTACAGAAGAGAACCAAAAGAAGAGAGAAGGAGAAAGCAGTATGAGAAGCAAAAAGATGCTGAAAAATCATCAAAGAGTGCAAAGTCTGCTGTCAGTAAAGATCTTCGGCCAAGTATTTTGACTGAGCAAGAAAGAAAACAATTTAGTCAGGAGGTTATTGACTTTGACAGCGATGGAGGCAGTAGTGCTGAAGAGAATGCACATGGCTCTTTTGCAAGGAGGATTCACCGTAATGATGTCGAGATGCTTTCGGACAAGGTATGTGAGATTTGTTATGCACAATGTAAGTATTCATTTGTTTATTCGTTGATAACCAAACTATTCTGAGATTGTGTATTATTGCCATTGCCACATTCCAGTTGGTCATTCATTTAGGGCTATTTTTCAGTTGTACAGGTCTTATTTGATTAGGGAATGCACTGCAGAATTTTGCGAGACACTCCCATGAGGGTCTTTCCTGACTCTATCTTTCCAAAGATAGATTGAGCTGTAAATCATGTCTCTGAAGAGTGATGAGTTTGAGTCTGCTGTTACTGCATCTTGGTCGTTTTTAGTAGATGTTATTTCTTATTTCTTTCAGCTTGTTGTTGATCTGCTGATGTAGCTGTGTTGATTCGCAGGTGTTTCCTATTTTCGGGTTGCTGGAAGCTCTTGGTTATAGCTTGGTTATAGTTAACAGTATTGAAGTCTGTGTTGTGGTAAATGTAGATAAGGAAGATAACAAAAAGTTCTGCAAACCTGTTGGTAATTAGGTTGACTTATTACCAGTGATGGTATTATGAGTGTCTCCAAAAAAATCGGTCACACTTATAAAGGCAATGAATTTTTTGTGGCCTCAATATAATGATGACTATCAAACAGGTCAATAGTCTTCACTAATCACTGATAAACATACATTGTTATGTAAATGACCACATAATGCATTCTAAATACGAAACTGCAGTTCTGTCCCCAATAAATACAATTTAAGGATCTTTTTTAGGATGATGATAAGGAATCAGCAACACCTAAACTTCCGCTGTATCTTCCTGCAATTAGAGGCTGCAGAAATGTTGAGGAGTTTCAGTGGCTAAATAGAATTGAAGAGGGAACCTATGGGGTTGTATATCGTGCCAAGGACAAGAGAACAAGTATGTAGAAAACAGTTTATGATTGTGTGGAACCTCAGACAACCCAAGTTTTCTGTCACTTCATGATTTGTATGGAGTATGAGATAAATAATGATTTTAAAATTAAGATGTAATCCTGTAGTTTTAGTCTGTCTCACTTGTACGTTAAAGGCAATAAGAACTCATTGATGGTTATTAGAAAATTGCTGGATCGCTACAGTATCTTGCCTACTCATCATCATCATCATCATCATCAATCCAGTTTTGATCCAGTTTTATCCCTGTAAACGAGGATGGCCGGATTTACCCCACTTTACTAGCAATCTCTCCATCTCGCTCGATACACCGTTAATTCCAATGCCCTATACGTCGTAAGAATTAGCAGGAAAACACTTTGTACATATTATTTACAAGCCAAGTAACCACTAGTTAAAATTTTATATATGTATATGTATTTTAAATAGCCTTTAATTATTTTTTCTTTTTTCAATATTTTTTCATGTAATTCATAATTATTTATATCATTTACATATTGTAGCTGAAAAGCCTTTTAAAAGGAGCTCAATAAAGTTTGTATTTATGTATGTATGATTCACAGCATCCTCCCTCTTCAGACCAACACTCCTACTCTCCTTCTCCACCTGCGATCTCCATGTCTTCCTTGGTCGTCCTCGTTTCCTCTTTCCTTTCACTTCAAACTCCAATGCCTTCTTCAAAACATGCCCGTCATCCCTCCTTAACACATACCCATACCATCCTACCCATAAAGAAATAAAATATTTTGATCGGAAACTTTCATTTGGGCTTCAACAATCTTCACTCTGAGAACTTCTCGTCGAGAGAAAGCGAATTTGGTTTGCCTGTGGTGGAACCATATGTTTTTACACAATTAAGCTTAAGAAAAGATTTAGCATCAGATCATAATTTACTTTTAGTTAGCCCCTGATACATTACACCTATATTTAAAAAGTTGCCCCAGTAAATCAAGTTCAAAAAAGGAAACCTTTTACTTGCGCATAATTTTTATTATACAGACAGATGGTTCAATTTAAATTTTGTAGCTTGTACCTGTCCGGAACTGTATAAAAAACTATGTTCTTCAAAGGTATTGTTGTTTTACGAATAGTTTTTCTGTTATTACTGGGAATAAAGCAATAATTACCATGGTGATTATAAAATGTTACTCAATCGCTTGAAATACTTCGATAAACAATAAATATCACTATCCTAAGCCAATCGAATTTCCAAGATTTTATTGAACTATGATATACCTTATTGAACAAATTATTTGGCTTAAAAGTAGCAAAGTAATGATGGTTTTACTTTTTAGGACTTGTTTTACTGTTTCGTATTGTATTTATTTTTTTTAAACTGAATTTATATATCACTTTGTTCAACTAGATGAAATTGTGGCTTTGAAGAGATTGAAAATGGAAAAGGAGAAGGAAGGCTTTCCTATTACTTCACTAAGAGAGATTAATACTTTGTTGAAGGCACAACACCCAAATATTGTTACAGTCAGGGTAGGTTTAGTTTGTGGCAATGCATGGAGTCATTAATGATATTAGTGTAAAGACACCTGTGTGTCTATTAAGTTTTTTGTTAACAATCTTTTAAATATACTATATTAACTTTTGTAACAAGTTTACGTCAAAATTTTGTATTATGATATAGCTATGATATAACGCACACTCTCATTAGTTCAAATCTATGCTTTATTAAACCGATAAAGTCAGCGTTTTCGCTTGCTTGTTTTGCGGATTATGTTGCTATACTCATAAATAACTATTTTTATAAATAAAATATTTATTAACAAATATAACTTGATCTTGTAATTAAGCATTAGAGCACAACTTTCTATGACTTTCGGGCGAAATAGAGTACTTTTGATGTTGGGAGAAGAACGTGAACATTGTAAAATCACAAGCAACAGGCAAGTGAATTTACAATGTTTCGAGTGTCTCTCCCAACATCATGTGTTTTCTAATTGACTGATTAAGTCATAGAAAGTTGTGCTCTAATGCTTAATTACAAGATCTTGAAAGTTATATTTGTTAATAAATATTTTACTTAAATGTAGTATCTTAAGCTCATGTACTAAATAGTATTGTTAAATATCAACCGAAATTCGTTATTGTCGTAGTCTTAATTGACGAATGGACAGGAACAATTACGTTTTGCTGTTTCCCTGCAACCAAGTGTTCAGCGGGCAAAACATCGGCGGGCTCGGTATATCATAAACTATACTGTATTCCTCGGTGTCGATATCATAAACTATATACTGTATTCCTTGGTCTCAGTATCATAAACTATACTGTATTCCTTGGTCTCGGTATCATTATCTATACTGCATTCCTTGGTCTCGGTATCATAAACTATACTGTATTCCTCGGTTTCAGTCTGTAGGTGTTTAATAGTACTGTTCAAGCTTGTATGCTTACTTTAACTTTCTTTCTAATGATTGCTATTTCACAACTAATCAAAACCTCGAACACCGACAAGTCTTTTTCAGGACTAGTTTTTTAAACTGGACAAATATATAATTTAGTTTCTGTGTGTTTTTTGCTTAATTTAGGAAATTGTGGTCGGCAGCAACATGGATAAAATCTACATTGTTATGGATTATGTTGAACATGATCTAAAGGCACTTATGGAACATATGCCCAATGCATTCCTCGCAGGTTTGTAATAACGTCATATACATGTAATCTTGAAGATTCCGGGTCAAATGGTCGAATATTCTAGTTCGTCGATCTCCGGATTGTAACGTATTTCATTGATCGAGTAATAATTCAAATATAGTGGGGACGACAGGGAAGGTCTTGATACCACCAATAGTCAATGTGCAGACGACCAATCAAAGTATATTTCTATATCTTTAAAACAAAAATTTAAAGATAAAGTTGTAAACCTAGTTGTTGTTGTTCCAAAATGTAAAATTCCATTCATTAATTTATATGTAATATAGTAATGTTAGCGTTGCTTGTATAACCTATAAAGCTACCTGTGGTAAACCGTTGCAAAATTTTGAGTCTGTTAAGTATTGTGTTTATAGGTGTTTTTGTCAGAATTTTGTTTCACGCTCAAAAAGTCTCTGTTTAATTCGGTTTACTACAAGACACATGGACTGTATCTTTCTCAGTTCTTTATTGTAACTACACAAAAAAAACTGAAAATACTTTAATTTTACAGGTATATATGGAAGCTATATTTAAGGTGTTTACGCGAAAGAGTGCGGAATAATTTACAGAATACAATTATCCTTTTCTATTGATTCTTTGCTCTTGTGTGGGCATTTTCTTATGCATAAAACTACCAAATAAACTCCCATCACTTATTCAAACACTAAGCTAGTTCTTCTTTACCGGAAATTTC
The DNA here is from genome assembly GCA_028564885.2 of Zoanthus sanctaehelenae. Lineage (NCBI taxonomy): Eukaryota > Metazoa > Cnidaria > Anthozoa > Zoantharia > Zoanthidae > Zoanthus > Zoanthus sanctaehelenae. Next base: position 6,398 of record JAOTRI020144552.1, read on the forward strand.
TAAGAGACAAAAGTTTTTGAGTTATTGATGTTCTGCTTTTTGATTTGAAAGCATTGCATGTCTCGAAAGTTACTGTTTATAATTATAAGCTAAGTAATAATTAATTAAAACACAAACTGTTTGGTGTATTAAGTTTTTCATAACTTTTTGCACCATACTTGTCTCTTTGTTCAGGTGAGGTGAAAACGCTTATGATTCAGTTGTTAAGGGCAGTGGCCCATCTCCATGATAACTGGATTCTCCATAGAGATTTGAAAACATCCAACTTACTTTTAAGTAACAAAGGAATTCTGAAGGTATTAGTTATGTTAAACTTTAGTTGTTAATTACATGAAGATATTTTCTGTAAGATATTAAGGCGAATAGAATACAGGAGTTAACATCTTTTTTGTGCTAAATTTTAAACGCTGTTATCTCAGACAGTACTGTGTCAAAATGCTGGTGGTATATACTAAAATTTAATTTAAACATTACTAAATAAAATGATAGTTTTTTGCTTGTAAGAGCTCTTTTAATTTTTTTATTAAAGAGGAGTACTTTTTTTTGGGGCCACCCGGTATTTTTTGTAACATGCATGGATTTTTTTGTTTCATATGCACTTTTAAGTTTATGAATTTGGATTTTGAAGATTCATGTTCGAAAAATTTGAATGTGTATAATTTTTGAAAATGCTCAATTATGAATTAGTAATTTCTTTTAAAACGAACTAGTAGATTAGAGGTGTTTATTTTTGTTTTGCTTTTTTACAGGTAGGGGACTTTGGGCTTGCCCGAGAATATGGTTCTCCTCTGAGGAACTACACACCAATCGTTGTCACCCTGTGGTATCGGGCTCCAGAACTCTTACTTGGAGTTAAGGTAAATAGCTGCTCTCAGTATGAAACAACAAACTATAATGTTTAAACTATAATTAATGATTTGCGTCATTAACACAGAACTGTTGGCATTAAATATTTTTGATTCAAGGAAAAACAAAACTTAATAATAGACATGAACTCTTATAAGGTATATCCATTTGTATTCGAGTGTATGTTTTGCAGTAGGAGTGCATCGCCTTTCAGAACTCTTATAGTTAGATTGCCCATTGATATTGCTTAATAGTAACTGTCCTCCTCTTTTAGCACTTAGAGCAAGTGGTGGAAAAAAGGTCATTTCCCAGTTGTTATTGAAATTGTGACTTTCTTTTAAATCTAATAATATACAATATTGTTTTTATGAATGTTTTTCTGTACTGATTCAAACATATTTTAAAATATAGTTTAACTTAAAATGTACAGTACAATAATATTTGAAAGCATCAGCAAGCTTTCTACCCTTTCACGGAGCCTTGTTCACATATAGTGAGAATGCTTGAGATGTTAGCGGTCACGGGTTTTGCAAACACGTGACCGCAGCAAAATGTCCCAAAATTGTCAGACCAACACTTACCAAACCCAAGCTTCCAACGTATCTAAAAGGCAGGAAAATTACCGGGCGTCAGTCAAAAGCCCGCCAAATTGATTAACTTTCAGAGTTTATACTGCTTCAATCTAGCACAGCACATAACTTCCATGACTCATTAATATCTGAACACTTTGCCTGTTTTTGCTCATGGAATGTTTGCAAGCCCAACACCCGAACGAAACTTATTACATATCGTAAACCTAAGATATTTGGTCGTAAACTGCATTGATCATACGGGATTTGGTCGTGACTTGATAGACTCTCCTCTACTTTCATCATCGGCCTCGGGTTTAAGTGTTTCTGATCTTTCTGATCAATATAAAAAAAATACTGTCATCAGTGCTTGAGGTTCATGCACCTCTACAGAGGAAAACGATTAGTGCACGCCCTTCTGCACCTTGATACAACGATGAGATTGCTTCACAGAAGACGTTAAGGCGTAAACTGGAACGGCGATGGCGACGTACGAAATTGGACAATGATCGACTGGCGTACGCCAACCAATGTGTTCGTGTTCAAGATCTAAACATCAACACAAAAATGAAATTCTATTCGAAACTAATTAGTGAAGCTAGAACTGATCAAAAATCCCTCTTCAGCTCTGTCAGCTGTTGCTACATCAAAAACCAGAAGTGCTTTATTCAGTTTTCAGCTCTGATAGTACTCCGGGTACTGTGAATAATTTCGCTGAATAGTTTGAGAAAAAGATGCTCAATATAAGGAAAGAGCTTCAAACCATTTAACTGTTGCCTGCGGATTACAGTAGCATTGATATGGTGTCAAAAATTAATTGTGAGCTCAAAGAATTTACACTAGCAACAAGTGAGGAAGCTCGTCAAATTGTAAATATATGCTCTTCCAAGTCATGCTGCCTCGATCCGGTGCTGTGTTCTGTTTTTGTTAAACATCTCGTTTCCTGTCATCACAAGCATTTCAATTTGTCCCTTAAATCCTCAACGATGTCTTCAAGTTTAAAGGTAGCCGTTTTGTATCCACTACTTAAGAAATCATAATTGGACCTTGAACATTATGCTCATTTCAGACCCGTCTCAAATTTGAGGCAACTTACCAAAGTTACAGAAAAAAGTCTTTGTAACTCGTTTTATATCCTGCCTTCAGAACAATAAACTATTTGAGTCTGCATATAAACAATTTCATAGCTGTGAAACAGCTTTTGTTTGGGTACAAAATGAGATATTGAAAGCTGTTGATAATAATTGTCGTGTTGTATTGTTACTCGTAGATTTGTCAGCAGCTTTTGACACGGTTGACAATACAATACTTCTTAACAGATTGTCCTCAAAGTTTGACATCAAAGGGCAAGTGTGGAATTGGTTTCAATCATATCTAGACAGTAGGGTACAATTCGTCTCAATCATTGAAACAAGATCATCAATGCGTAATATTAAACAAGGCGTCACTCAGGGATCGATTTTTGTATCTCTTGCATCTGATCTATACTTCGCCAGCATAACGTTAAATTTCATTTTTATGCTTACGACAGTCCGCAAATTTAGGCAACATTTACATACAATAACTTTGATGAAATAGAGGAGACAAAGTTAGTTTTTGAACTGTGTCTGCTAGACCTTCAAAATTGGATGAGGATTGATAAACTTAAACTTAACACTGATAAATCTGAGCTTGTAGTATCTATTTTCTATTAAAGTTGAAGACCAAATAATTCATCCAAAGAAGTCCTTGAAAAATATCGGTGCAATCTTTGACGAAACTGTGACATTGTTACCTCAAGTTAACAGTATCTGCAAATCTTTGCCTTCTATTATCTCAAAAACATATCTTGTATCAGAAAGTACTTGTCAAGAACTTCCACTTAACGCCTTATTTATGCCTTTGCTACATCCAAAATGGAATCCTATAACTCTCTTTTATAATTATGGTCTTCCCAAGTACTACATACAGAAACTCCAAAGCGTACTTAATGCAGCTGCTCGCCTTTTGACCTACACTTCCAATTATGATCACATTACTCCTGTACTTGCTGAACTTCATTGGCTTCTTGTAGAGAAACGTATAATCTTCAAAATCTTCCATTTACGTACAAAGCCCTTCATAGTCAAGCTCCTACGTATACCTCTGAACTCCTGGTACCCCAGAAACCTGTAAGAACCTTAAGATCCTCCAGTGCACTCCTTCTCAAGCAACATAAATACAATCTCAAGAACTACGGTTACCGACAATTTGTAAAGCGCATAGAACGCTAAACGTATGCGCGATATAAAGCTTATTTATTATTGTACTCCGATAAAGGAACACTTTCGTTTGAGTAAAGGCTCAGTAAAAATCATTTTAATTGATATATATGATTGGGGCTTTGATTGTCTAAAGACTCGGCAATAGGTTGTTTTTACTGAGCACACAATGTCACTGCACGTAAACCTACGTCGTATTTTTTCAAGTATATTATTAACACGTCATCGTATGATTTTCTCTTGTAATTTGGAAAATTCAGCACTTGAAAATGTTGTCAAATAGCCAATGCGTTATGGGCTGATACGATTTTTTAAGTCGTTGGAAAAGTTTACTCGTGCTTAAATTGATTCCAAATTGCATTCGAAATCATGTGAGTACTTATGTTAACAATTTAAAAGAGAAAACTAACTAGTGGTAAACTAGTTTGAGCTGCGTCGGTGTTTCTAAAGAAACAATTTAGTAATAAATATGTAAATTATACACCGTATAAAAGAAAGAATACT
>JAOTRI020144561.1:0-10556 GCA_028564885.2 Zoanthus sanctaehelenae
CACTCCCAATCAGTTATCAACTCTCAACTTCTTCTTACATAACAAATACAAAATAAGACATTTGGTAATGAGAAAATAAGAATTGATTAAACAAGGCAAACTATGGAAGACCAAAAGTGAAGTTCTCTCAAACTTGCTCAATGAAAAGTGTTGGATCAGTTGGGAGAATTGAATAATTCAACTGGGACTGAAAGGGTTAACATCCCCTTATCCTACGCCAGTAGTTGTCTGCGCCTGCGGCATACCCATGATGTGCAGGCGCGTTGGACTCGTTGTTGTTGGCACCCATCTTGTTATTCCTTTTCATTGTTGCGTGATGGTTCTTCTATTTACTGGCGCTAGGGCGGTCTAGGGGCATGGCCCCTCAGAAACATTTGAAATCTGGAAGCTCTGAAACGCTTATTCTAGTGTCCTTGGCATCAAAATTTGTATAGTATTAATTATTAGAGCGTGGTGACCAATTTTACAAGTCGAGTTGTAACAGCAATACCAAATCATGTCGAAAGGGCAATGAGGCCTCCTGACCCTCATCTCGATACGTACGTGAGGTAAAACTATAATAGCCCATCAAAATAAATCTAAATTTTGTCTGAAAGTATCACTATGACTTCAATTTAGGGAAACAGTAGCCGATGTCTCTGATTGAAGTAGCCGACGCTCATGGTCTCTCGTCGGTGCTTATTGAAAGCACTGCATTCTAATGCAACTTCCTACTAATCCATATTTTAAAATTTTGTAAGTTTATGTTACGTTTATATATTGATGTAGGGTTTTAAAGTTGATTAAAGAACATTTGAATATGTCGCCCTTGATCGGATAGTCAAAGATATCAAATAGATCAATAGGAGCGATGAACTGTAACGAAACAGGGTCAATAAATTTGACGTTCTGTTCGTTGTTTTTTTATGATCATGATAGATGATAACATAACTGCAATATGTTTCTTCTTTAAAGTGAAATCTGAATGCATTTTGAAACATTTCGGCAATAGCAGTTCTAGAATGCTTCTAAACATTAAGTAAACTGCTAAAGCGCCTATCTGTAAAGTGCTATTTAACTATTAATGGTGGATTATTTGTTGTGTCTACCGTCATGGATCAACGTTTGTCAATGCTTCTCACACCCAGTGCACGAGAACCTATCGCTCACTACACTAACTTCATGACATCTCTAGCAACTAGAAGAGATGAATTAATCGAAATACCGGGTTTTAGACTCTATACAAAGAGAAGAGGTTGTTTTGGCAAATGCTATCATATACGATCGCGTCAATGACAGTAAAATGTCCGTTTTGCCTATTGGGGCCTACAATGGTTTATTCATACAAACTAAACCTTTACCAAAACCCTATAATATACGCGGTTAATTGCATGCATAGTATAAGTAGGCCCCAATATGGAAACTATCCCAAAGTTTCCTCGGCAAGTTCTCATATTATCAGCAACTTTTTCTCAATTAAATGGGCTTCAAACGTTTTCTGTCATTGATGATCGTTTTGCTTATTTGAGGTCAGTGGGAAATTATGCATAAACTTACTTGTGATACAGCGCTCGTGAACAGCGTTCCATATGAATACGAACTGCAATTATCACAACACTTGCTTACTCCACAAGTCTCATTCAATGAACTCATTTCAAAAGCCTGAACACAGGTAAACGAAGGGCTGGCACCATAGAAAACCTGAACAAGCTGCTGGAAACCGATTGGCACCGACATCAAACACATAAATGAGTACAGCAAGACGTTATAACGACCGAAACCTCCGACAAGTCTGAGAAGATCGTCAAAATCATAGGAATTCGATTCACTGTCGTGCTCTTCATTGACTTCAGGCGCTAACTCTTCTGTTTCTTCTTTTTCAGCCATTGTACAATTGAATCTAAATGAGCATGCAGTAATATTACGTTCTTCTGTACAGTTGATATTCTGGTCGGTTACAGCCCAGTTGCTAACTCACAGTATTATAACATTGTACTTATTTATGGTCAAATTGCCAGGATGTTACTATAATAACAATAGTCAATACTAATATGCAAACATCAGTCACTGTTCAATGAAAGCCGCGGGCTCGATTAGTAAAAATATACCACAGGAGTTTCGACAGCGTCACAATCAATCACGGTACTATTTCAATAATGCGTTTATGTTGTGTATTATCAAAAATTTTAGGGTCAGCGATACTGGGTAGGTACAAGAGAAGTAAATTTCATTGGTTAGAAATACCTCAAATCCCAAAAGCACTAAACGATAGATCGTAGATAAGGTGCAACGTGGCATGTTTATATTGTTTAAGGTAAGCTGCAATTTTGCGTTTGCTCAAAACGAGTCAAACAAAAATGAGTGATAAATAATTTTTTTTTGCCCTGAACACTTTTTTTGTCGAGTGTATTTGTTAAAACAATTTTGCAGTCTCAGAAGTATTAAACTCATGAAAGCTTTTTCTATGACATCTATTCAAATATAATATATAAAACTATAATGTATATTGAACTATACGCTATTAAATTCTTATTTGTTGCAACTTGTCAGTGTTGAAAGTTATCCATGCCTTGGCAGTGGCGGATCCAGAAATTCTATAAGGGGGGATGAATAATACAAGAATTTACCAGTGACTCAAGGAGAAGAAGGGTGGCAAGTACAAAGAATGTACAAGAAAATTGGAGAAAACGGGGGTGAAAATTCACCCAATTCACACCCCTGTATCCGCCCCTGCTTGAAATGACAGAGAACTAAGATTCATTGCTGTCAAAATGGCGCACTTGTCTCTTCGACCAGGAATTAAGTCACCTTGGGCTCTGCATGTGGGCTGAGATTTGTTGATATTAAGAGGCATGACGACAAGAATTTTTCTCCGGGTATCCGGCTTTTTATCTCTGCATACAATACGTATACTTCTACGTATGCTTCCATGCCAAAACTGATCAGAGCCGTCGAGCATTTTTAAACATTACGCTTAGCAAATGGCGTTAAATAAAATGTTTTTCAACTTATATGTTTTAAAGTCAAAGGTTAGAAACCATTTTATGCACAAATGCACTTCAGTGAAGCCTTGAGCCGGAAATTGGCAATACTTCACTCACGTTCGCCTCGTTGATTCTCGCCGCCGTGCGTTAAGCCTGTGCTAGAAGTGCTAGAGTTATCCAATAACAAGCCAAGTACGTCATTAAAAATTCGATTGCACCGATATTCCCGAAACAAAAAATATTCGTAAAACTATTTTCAGCCTAAAATCGGCCAAAAAAATAATAACTAGACTTGTTCAAAAAAACAATCAATTGATATTCTTTTTAAAAAGAGTGTATTATTCTTCATGTGTGACATTTTCATATATAGAATTTTAAGATAAATGTTTCGAGATAGAACATTTATAATTTATACTAGCAGTAATCATAGATTAGTGACGTGCGTTCGATATATAGCTAGTTTATATTGAAACTAATAAGGAAATACTCAAGGCAAACACTTTGCTGGATTATCTTTAATAATAAAATTTCACTTCAAGCAATTCATATGATTTTTTACAGTCAATTTTCATAGTATTACACATCGGCAATGTAATAAAACTATTATTAAAAAAACCTGTCAATTTGTCCCACAAACGATACAAAGTTGTACCACGACAACATTGAGTTACTTGCTTATTTGTATTGGCGAATCTCGATTTAGAAACAATTTTAACTGCAATTTTCTGAGGTAATTTTCCTAATTGCGAATCGTATCAATATAAGCTATGCATAATGAACAGATAAAACTAGCTAAATTTATCTACGTCCTACTGTTGCACTGCAACCGTTTCGACGCAGAAAATATATATATATATATATATATATATATCTATTTTGCACTTAGACAAATGCACTAACGCCAATCTTGAAATGATTACGGCGTGATTTAATAAATAATATAAATATTTTTCTGCAGTAATGCTGGAGTAGCAAGTATTTTCAGTTCATGTAAATTTAGTTCATCCACTTTCGACAGTTAGGTGCACCACACAGGCACGGAATTTTGTGGTCATCGTCTTCAAAGTCAAATTTGTAGTCGTAGGTTAACTGCAACGAAACAAAATAATATCATCACTTGACACTGATTTACTTAATATCTTAAAAGGAATTAAGGATAGGCATGAAATTTTCAACTAATTTCTTAGCGTGATTTGGAAGACCCAATTTATCCAGCACTTGACAAGCTTAATACATTACTCGAAAAACGAAAGTATTCTTTCATGTGTTGACATCGCATTTAACTATTCACATTTTAAACCTCCCCGTAACAACCAAGTGCATCCACTGGCATAAAAATTAAAACAACCCCAAACACCGTTCAAGATGATTTCTTGACTTAAGACTATGACCGACCCATTAAAAATCTACAAAATGGATACCTGTGAGTCCTGCATTCTGATTGGCTAGTTCTAGTAGGAATCTACTCTCAACAGTATCCCAGCAAAGAACATTTCCCAAGTTAAGAAAACTTTAAGAAACATTTCTTAACTCCTTCAACAACGTCATTTTCTCTGACTAGTCTACTAATGCCAAACAAGCGAACTAATTTGGTTAGGGTAATGCGTAATCCCCGACAAGAACAGCAGAATGAATTTCTCCTCAGTGATCCCAGGGGCAAAATCTCCACGCTTTGTAAATAGCCAACTGGTTGGCCTCCAGCAAGTTGGGACTTTTAACTGGGGAGAAGGATTTTAGTATGACAATGAAAAGCCCCTTAGAAAGAGTTTTCATTAAGTACTTATTTTATTTTATGTTTCAAGACTGATGATAGGATACACCAAAGCCTGTTCACCTAAAGGCGGTGTGGTGGGTGCAGTTACTATCAGCTGTTTTATAGCCATAAGGTCGCAGTTTCGATCCTCGAATGATTTTCGTTCCATTAAAGTTAACTCATATATTCTATTTGTACGCGGTCGCTAAATTGAGTACTAGCGTCTGCTAGGAGCTAACTGGGTTGTATTAGTACAGACCCTTTAGATCCGAGTTGGCGGTCTTGGTTGGCACAGTTGGTAAGATCTCTGCTTTCCAACCACAAGAACCCCAGTTCGACCCCCCGCTCTATCAAGATATGAATATTTAAGAAACCTTATACTCGACATAAGCAAACTCATCTTTCCATCTTTCTGGTGTTGTTAAATGAGTAACAGCAACTGCTGGGAGCTAACCTGCGATAGATTAGTTTCCCGTCCAGAGAAAGTCAATATTCTCATTTACTAAACACTATACAGAAATCATGAGCCACTTGGCTCGTAAAGGGTTAAACTTTAGATTAACTTTTAGCTCAAAAATTTCAAGGCCCGCGCGCTTTTTCCAGCAAACTCGTTGTCGAGAGGTTTTCAAGTTTCCTTGAATAAGCAAGCATGCACATAAAATCTTGTACTCGCACTCGGTCTCAGATTTCCTGTCCATGGGGAGACAAAAACGTCACCTCGCTTACCACTACAAAAACCGGAAGTATGTTTCAGTTTCAATGAGCCAAAAGACTCGTAAAAGATTCAGCTTTTAGACGCTAGCTTACAAAACATTTACTTGGCTTTCTATTTTAGTAGAAGAAACAAGAATTGATCTCGCTCACCTCTTCACCCTTCTCAACTTTGCGATTTGAAATGATTATAATCTTCTGTTCCCTTTCAAAGGTCACAACTTCTGCTACACAGTTGGGCTATTCGACAACATAAAAAATATAAATAGTGGTAAATTTTTATTGAGGAAATGGCTTCGTCAACAAAACATGTAGCAAATAATTGAAAACAGAACTGGTATTACTGGAGCGAAGGGAGATACGATTTGGACAAGATTTAAGAAGATATTTTAGCACGAAATAAAAACATTTTCTTTAAGCGTATAGATAATACTTTTTTAAATACACAATTATAATACGAGAAAAATGACTAAAGAAGTAATTGATTATTTAATAAAAACCTTACTGGAATGTTATCATGTATACACGATCTGTTTGCATGGGGAAAATATTTTTTCAAGAAGAGATTTCATAGGTTATCACAGCGAAATTGTAATACTTGTGGGATGTGGCTTAAATGATAAATAGCACAAACGTGCCAGTAACTTTAAATCCGCTAAAATATACACCGAGGCCACCACTATCGTAACACTGGCCCTTAATTTCAATGTATTACCCGCTCTTCGCTGAAGAACAATAACACTGCTCATAATGGACGTTTTTAGAGCTATCGAGATTGTTGGGTAATCAAGATGTCAGGAATTTACAAGAGAAAAACTGTAATCGATTTCCTATCGTCTCAAGTTCGGCAGGAACATTCATACATTCGTTAAATGGTCATAAAGAATGCTCTTATTAGGCTACCAATGAAAGAGGTTCAATAAGTCTCGTGATATTTCGGTGTTTGGTGTATGACTTCGCCAAACCAGTACATGTGATTGATTACGTAAAGTATATTAATCAATGAACAACACTGGAGATACAACAGCTCCCTATAACACTTACCATGCAGGAGTGGTTAATATATCTGGCTGGGGCACCCGATACTGTAGCGTCGATCACGGAGTCGGAGTCAATTCTGAACATGTACACACCTCGGCCCTAAACATAAACCAAACACGGCGTAAGAATACGAATAGAATACGAATACTTTATTTAACGTCAATGGCGAAGGAAGTGGTTGCCTATTCTTCCTAGACAGAGGCTAATGTTTAATGTTCGACGGTTCAGATCTTGGTGTGAAAGTAGACTTTGCAGAGGGAGGAAAACCGGAATACCCGGAGAATAACCCTTAGAGTCAGATCAACAAATCTCAGCCCACATGCCGAGCCCAGGAGTCGATTCCGGGTCGTAGAGGTGGGAGGCACGATCGATGACTACTTTATCAACCTGACTGTAGGCAAGGAAAAGCGATATATCGATGACGAGATTGCAAATTAAACAACCTTATCGCGGAAAATACAATAGCCGAATACATTACTCTTAAACTATAATGACGTATATAAACTGGTTCTGAAAAGCCCTGAGGGGAGAACTTGTATATGTATTGTATTGTATTGTATTGACGTTCATGATTTATCACAACTTTGAAATATATTTCTGCAGAGCAATGCAAACAAAATGGCAGCCTGAAGGAAATCGCAGACGATGAAGTCCAAGAATAACATGGCGCAGAACAGTAGAGTATGAAAGAAAAGAGATAGGAATTGCGTCTTGAAAAAAACAAGAACATGACAATGCAGAACTGGTTGGAGAATAGGTTTTCTGGCCTCATACGCTCAATTCTAATCGCCTAATTACATTTTAAAACCACATTTCTTACTCACATTTTTAAAAACTAGATATTATTTCTCGAAGGAATAGATCACTTCAACATAACAAACAAAGTCATGTTTCCTTACTGCATTCTCGTAGATTCGCTCTCGTTTGTTTGCCACTTCATTACGGATTATGTGTCCGATGTACTCTATAACCATACTGTGAGGTTCCAGGTCTCGGTTAGCAAATAATCCAAGTCCTTGGATATTAGATCTTCCCAAAAACACATTGTTTCGCCACTCTGTTTTCAATTTACGATACTGCGATGCCTTCGAATGTACGAACTGTTTTGTGTAAAGTGACGTGACGTCATCCGATAACGTGTTTGTTGAACTGGCCTGACGGCGGGCCGCGTGACGTCCGGTGGATGGAGAGGACTGGGATGAGGAGGCAGTCCGAAGCGCATGGGCTCGTGTACTTCTGAAATGTGTCCTGAGTAACGGTTCTGAACGAGCGCATCCCGTAGGATTAATAGCCAGCGGTAATTCCATGATAGACGAACGGCCAAACCGCATGTTGTAGCCCTGCATCTGATCCACTCCTGGCATCTTAAGAGAACAGAAATCACTATTTTATTAATACTGTTTTATTTACTTCAAACTGAACTTTTTCTGCTATTACTGCGATTATTATTACGAGCGCTACTGCTACTCTTTCCACTATTACTGCTACTAATACGACTAATAACATGCACTCTTAATACGAACTGTAAGTAATAATAGCAACACCAATAGTAATAACTATTTGTAGACAGTTTGTAATAACTGCTAAAACCCGAAAAATTAAATAGCAAGATTGCGGGTGAACAAAAAAGATTGAAATTATTACGCAAATAAGCACTGGGGAATGGAGTAAGTGTGATCTGGATGCAACTAACACTTTTACAGGAAGAATGTTTATACATACCGACTCAATAATTCTTAGTACAAATGGTTCCGTAACTCCGAACAAATCCTACGGAGAAAAAAGAAGATTACGTTAAATAACGAAAACTATGGGTGTTTACCAATATCATTTTAATGTGAACTGTCAACTTCAACACAATGTTGCTTCACAAAGTCTTGCGAAGTTTGAAATCAAAGAAAAACGATATGGAGGTAGAACGCGTCAATAAAAGATCGTCAGTATTCTTTATCAAATTTCAACACAAATAATTTTTTAAGGTATATTGTCTTTAAATAAGCAACAGGAAATGAAACTGTTGTTTTCAAAAGTACGCATTCCTACCTCGCCGGAAATATACTGAGGGAATAGATTAACAAGGCCAGCTTCTTTCCTCAATTTAAGAATTGGTTCTAAGACTTGAACCCACGCGTCAGTTGGAGATTTCCCGCGGAAAACCAATTCCTCCTGCCCGTCTTCGCGAATCCTGATCGTAAAGCTTGGTTTGCCGTCAACTTCTTCGACCAAACAGTTATATTGACAGCGCTTGTTAACTTGGTGCAGACTCCAGTACATGCGCACTGACTTGAAACCGACAGGATAGACCGCGTCTCGCGTGTGGAAAGTTTGGAGCTGGTAAGGGAGAAGCTGTCCTATAGACTTGATAACCAAACTCCCCACCCTGAGGGTGCGAGGCTTGTCCGTGTTCTCTTGATTATGACGCAACATGCTGGAATTCAAGAAAAAGTATAAATGCCTTTGAATGGAAATACGGAAAGAAAGACCCCATAAATATTTGTATACCGTAACGTGTCATTAAATAAACACATTTTTCCTTTTTACCGGAAGCGGATACCCTAGAATAACTACAGTTAAACTAGCTAGGGCTCCAAAGCCTCGGGCGGCTTTAACATATTTTATATTATATTTTATTGTCGCCAATTAAAAAAACGTAACGAAAAGAGAAAAGATACAAAATAGAAAATCAAAAATGCAAAAAAACCAACTACAGATTAAAAGGACATACACAAAGGTAGCAAAGAATAAATAAAATTCTATAAACCTCCACCTAAACTGATGCCTACCAAAAGAGAGAGAAAAAGAGCCCAGCATGTGCGACAAGTAAATATTACAATTTAGCACGATATTTTCTATTGAAAACAACCTATGTCATGTGATGAATTGAGTAAATTATATTACCGCGTGGTAGGTTTTTTTCAAACACACACCACTGGTTGATATGGAGGGTTTGGCTTTACATTTCCAACCTAAAAAGAAGAACGGCTCAATTTACCTTGCAATCTGCTGGATCTCATTTCGATTAACAAACACTTTCCGAAAGACGGCATACGAAGGCAGCCGATGATCTCCGGGATCTTTGGGACGGTGCTCGTGACATAACATGGTCTGCGAACAATTAAGGACAACAGTTAGAAATCAAGTTTACTTTGTTAAAAAAATACAGCGCTAACAATGACAATTTTCACCAACGGTCAAATGCTTACCGTCCCCTGACACAAACCCAAGTTTTAGACCTATATTTGAGCTACAAAGTATGTTCTTTTTTGTGTAATTCATAGAATTTATTTTTCAGAAATATTTGATGTTTTGAGCGACGTTTTTGTTGACTTAGGAAAAAGCTAACGGTTGAATCGTAACAAGTAAACACTTCGTTCGCAAAAAACATTGTAAAACACTCATGACGTCATACTGCTGTACGTCACAGGTATCAGTCCCCTACCGACCGGTCAAAATTGAAGGTGCAGAATTATTTTTTTTTGGTTTTTCAAATTCTAACTTCACAGATGACAATAGTTTTCATCTTGAGATTAAAAATAATTTATAGAGACTAATTTCGAGAAAAAGAACGCGAATTTCTATTTCTCCGTGCAAAATGGACTGGGCACGAATCACAAGTTTATGAAGCAAGAAGTTTTGAACTAACACATTGTGCAATAGTTCGTCGTCAAATATTTAACCTAAAAGAAAGTGAAAGGAATGTCAAGCGATTCCGAGTCCAATGTTAACTCAGCACGGAATCAGAAAATTCAGAAAACAAAATATCGATGGTAACAGCAGTGCGTGCATGCCGTCTATGCAGGGAAACGTCAGATTTTTGCTTTGCCTAGGGCAACGCTCAAACGTTCCAGTTTAGTCGGAATGCTTTGTCGAAGGACTCCAGACCGTAACGCTATTACAAAAAATCCTTTACATCAAGTTGTAAATTTTCGTCTTCTTAAAAACGTTTTCAGGTATAGAGCTTATTAGACCACGTGTTTCGCCGACGCATTTCAATAGTTTTCATTCAATAACTATTTAACCCTTTCGTTTCCAGGAGGTTTTTCGAGTTTTTTGTATCAAAACAATCAATTAGCTTTCTCTAATCCATA
>JAOTRI020144572.1:0-20901 GCA_028564885.2 Zoanthus sanctaehelenae
CCTTTTTGGTAGATACTTGTTAATGTTACAACCCTTAGCGTCTCGTAACTATCCACCATCGTTCACCTCCTTTTTGGAGATACTTGTTAATGTTACAACCCTTGGCGTCTCGTAACTATCCACCATCGTTCACCTCCTTTTTGGTGGATACTTGTTACTGTTACAACCCTTGGCGTCTCGTAACTATCCACCATCGTTCACCTCCTTTTTGGTAGATACTTGTTAATGTTACAACCCTTAGCGTCTCGTAACTATCCACCATCGTTCACCTCCTTTTTGGGGAATACTTGTTAATGTTACAACCCTTGGCGTCTTGTAACTATCCACCATCGTTCACCTCCTTTTTGGTGGATACTTGTTAATGTTACAACCCTTGGCGTCTCGTAACTATCCACCACCGTTCACCTCCTTTTTGGTGGATACTTGTTAATGTTACAACCCTTGGCGTCTCGTAACTATCCACCATCGTTCACCTCCTTTTTGGTGGATACTTGGTAATTTTACAACCCTTGGCGATAATGAAGTAAATAGTATTGACATAACTCATTTTTCACTGAACTTACTCTTTTCTTGCACTTCTTACAAAATATTGTTCGACTCTCAGCCAATATAAATCTGATTGTTTTGTTCTGTGTGCTATTATTGCAGTAAACATGATGAAAACAATTTCAACGTCAATCTTTTCAGTTAATTTAATTGCGCTTATTCTGCTAACCGTTTGAATCATTTTTCTTTCAGATAACTTTGTCCATCGGTTAATTCAGAATAAGACGGATGGAAAGCTGGTGGAGTTTAACACTAGCAATCAGTTTGTAAGTCGGCATGATTGAGTAATAAGTCAAGTTTAAGTTTAAATCAGCGGTTAGGATTGTAGGGTTGGCTCGCCGATCTTAACTCATTAACTAATTTAGACTTTTATTCTCGTTTAGAAGACAAAATTTGTCTAAAATGGCTTCATTGAATAGTTCTTTCACTTTTATTTCCAGCTTCATATTTTCTAAAGAATATTAGCATATTATGTAAGTTTACAATAGTAACTTTAAAGATGATTTTAAAATTCAAGTTTTAAAAAGAATCTTTTCTAACAACTTTCCAATCTATCGGTTTTTTCCTTTTTGGTTTTGTACATTTTACTGTAAGTTTCACTGTTGCTTATTTATTTTATGTACTTATATGATTAGCTTTTATGTTTTACAAGTTGTTTTTTTTGTGACTTTAGGGTGATGAGGAAGAGAAACTAGATTCATTAACTCTTGAGGTACATACCTTTTTCATTTTTAAAATGTCATCATTTCTTTCAAATACAGCCATTAAATTTCTCTCACTCTCTTTCGATTGCTTTGCCAGGAACAGTTGCTTTTTTCCCCCTGTTTTAGATTACCTACAAACAACTGGCATAAGCTAAGCTCAAATTCTCATTAGTAATGAATATGTCTTTTACCGTTAACTCTTTTGACTAGTATTACTCGTCTTGTGCGACTATTACAAATCCTGCTTTGTAATTGGCTGTAACAATATTATTTCATAGAGCTATTACAGACTGTTACCTTAGAAGCAGAAAAGGAGCCTTCCTTTCCCTTTTTCACAAGTGCTCAAATTCCTGAGATGATCATTCACAACTTCGTTATTATTTTGTGATATAAACTCGGTCTCATTGTACAGCAGATGACTGGGTTTTTAGCTCGTGGAGAGCTTTCGGTGTGAATGAGAATTCAGGATGTTAGGCGTAAACAATAGAAAACTTGTAGTCGATTTCCAATGGCTTCAAGTTTGGCAGGCGCCTTCAATCATTTGTTAAATGGTCGTTCAGAGTATTTTTGATCGGCTACCGATGAAAAGACGTTCGATATCATATGTAACGTTATATTTTGGTGTTTGGTACATACCTTTGGCAAACCAGCAGATGAGGTTTATCACGCGTAAATCAATGAAAAGCAGTCAAGATACAACAGCTCCCTGACTTACTTACTCCACGAGCATACCACGGGATACCTTTGATCTAGGGGGGAAGGGGGGCGGTAGCAGCAATTGCATCTCGAAGAAAAAGAATGCCATTATTATAAAAAGCTGTTCAGATCTCCATAATAGGAAAAGCTTGTTAATCCACAATTTCCTTATCAAATACTTTGCTGTAACCAATGGGCTTTTGAACAACTAGAGTGGCATTATTGGATACACTAAAACAACCTGTTTTCTTAGCTGTAGCTTCATTGCCAGATGATTAGAAAGCTGCACTGCATGGTATCAAAAAATTAACAGTATCAAATTTCGCTACCTATCAGTTGAAGTTCAAATCTCACTCCGATCACTTTCTGAAACTATTTTGTGTTATCCCTGAGTGAAATCTACCACGCTATAAAAATAGCCAATTGGTTTGCCTCCTATCAGTTAGGGTTCAAATCTCACTTCGATCACTTTCTGGGACTATCTTGTGTTATCCCTGAGTCAAATCTACCACGCTATGTAAATAGCCAATTGGTTTGCCTCCTATCAGTTGAGGTTCAAATTTTACTCTGATCCTTTCTGAAACTATCTTGTGTTATCCCTGAGTCATATCCACCACGCTATGTAAATAGCTAATTGGTTTGCTTCCTATCAGTTGGTGTTCAAATTTCACTCAGATCACTTTCTGGACTTGTCATGGGTGATCCCTGTGGTACATCCACCAAGCTGTATAAACACCAACTGGTTTACCTCCCACCAACTGGGGTTCAAATCTCCCTCTGATCACTTTCTAAAACTATCTTGTGTGATAATTTAGTAATAAAAATTTAAATTCTACACCGTAAAAAAAGAAGAAATACTTACTGACGTTTCGGATGTTAGTCCTTCGTCGGAGTAAAGGACTAACGTCCGAAACGTCAATAAGTATTTCTTTTTTACGGTGTAGAATTTACATTTTTATTACTAAATTTTTTTTTAGGAACCCGGATGCAGCTCAAACTAGTTACCGCTAGTTATTTTTCTATCTTGTGTGATACCTGAATAAAATCTACCACGCTTTGTAAATGGCCAATTGGTTTACCTCCTATCAGTTGGGGTTCAAGTCTTACTCTGATCACTTTCTGGAACTATATCTTGTGTTATCCCTGAGTCAAATCCACCACGCTATAAAAATAGCTAACTGGTTTGCCTCCTATCAGTTGGTGTTCAAATTTCACTCTGATCACTTTCTGGACTTGTCTTGGGTGAACCCTGTGGTACATCCACCACGCTATAAACACCAACTGGTTTATCTCCCACCTACTGGGGTTCAAATCTCACTCTGATCACTTTCTGGACTTGTCTTGGGTGAACCCTGTGGTACATCCACCACGCTATATAAACACCAACTGGTTTACCTCCCACCTACTGGGGTTCAAATCTCACTCTGATCACTTTCTGGGACTATCTTGTGTGATACCTGAGTCAAATCTACCACGGTATGTAAATAGCCAATTGTTTTGCCTCCTATCAGTTGGGATTTTTAATTGTGTATTATTAACTCGGAGAAATTAGCTTCTCAGCTACTCTTAAATCCGGGTATAAATAATAATTTATTTATTTATTTGATTATTTATTTAATTCAACTGGGTGCCCATTTTTATTTAACACTCATTTTTGCTGCTTGTATTGTGTACATAACTGCTCACACTTTGTTGTTTTTACCATTTAAACTGTAAAATTTAGAAAAAAAAGTCTTGACTAATAGATTGTCCTCAATATTTTTGGTGTTTTACGTCGAAGTTCTACGTTTCGTAAACAGTTAGTATTTTCTATACTCTCATCTGTAGATTTTTTCCATTAACACATATCATTACTGGGTTGTGAAAGATAACCCACTCATTCTTGGTCATCAAAGGGTGCCAATTAAAGCATGCAGGAGTATTATTATTTAACGGAGCCGAAACCAATTGTAGAATTGCACACGGTTTGGGCATCATGCTGATGAACATTAACTGTTTTTGTATTTTTTCAGCGGCCATATAGATATATCTGTTCAGATATCTATTTATATTGATATGATAATCGTATGAAAAGTACAAACATTTTGTGAGATGGTTAGTTTTTTTGTGTTGCTTAAGAGATGTACTGGCCGTGTGCACTCAATGTTAATCTTGTTAATGGGCTGCGAAACCCCCAGGTTAGAAGGGCTCCGGTCAAACCAAAAGATGATAACAGCAAAGGGAAATTTCGAAAAGCCTTCATGTTGCTTTCATATTACTCTATTAGTGTAATTTTGCTAACAGTTTAACATGCATCCTGCATTCTGTTTGCGTACTCTATTTGAGGTCTTTTTATCATAGCCTACTGGTAGACAAGAGATGGCAGTAACAGTAATGAGTTCCGTTACGCTATAAAATTTGGTGATTTCGTCAATAATTCGTTTTGTATATTGACTCTTATTCCATTCATCCTCGAGGTCAAATGGCTAAATATATGAACAAATTTAGAATACTACTGAAAATAAATCGCTAACAGTTACTGTTCGTTAGCAGATAGGAAGGTGAATGCACTTTGTTTGGGTTTCATTAAATTGTGTTCATTGATAGACAATTTAGGCGGAGCCACCTGCTAAGAAATCACAATGACCGAAAATTGTTAAAGAAATCAAAACCAGCTAGCAAAAGAGTGAAAACCAGTATTCTCGTCTCATTTCTTGATAGTGATGTAGACTAAAGCGATATTTTGTAGAGTAACTTTACTTTGAAACTCAAAAGGTCAAGCATTTTCTAGTCTCTTAGAAGGATTTCTACGTTTTGACTCATGTTTTGAAATTTTGCGTTTACAGTACACATATCTACTGACAAACCAACTTGAAAACCAGCGGCTCTATTTTCAGGAGAAAATGAGATTTATCGAAAAAGAGGCAGCTGACCAGGTAGAGTTGATTTAAAACATGGACTATCACTATCACTATATAATAGTTAATGCCAATGAGCCAACCGAGCGATGGCGTGTGGCTGGTGAGGCGGCAGAGCATAGACCCGTGCGAGGTATTGTACGTATATTGAAAATATCTGAAGCAATCTGAGCAAAATGTAATGTAATGTACACCCTTGCAATTGGATGAGCCTTTCACAAGACTATTACAGAATCACGTGGTCTTGGCAGCGCTTGTCGTGTAAGGTATATAGGAAAGTGGCAGCATGTACGTTCGGCTTTTTGCACTAATTAACATTTTTATTCTAAAAATTGTTTAGTAGTACATGGTCTACATGCTGAAATGCTAAGACAATCACATAATAACAATAACCGTTTTCTTGAATTTATTGAAGAAATGAAACACGTTCTCTTTGCCTTCATAGCCTGGTGAAAACGGACGCGAAGGTTTTGGATAATTTGGTAGCAGATCAGTGAAAACCCAATAAAAAATAAAACATGTCCTTACCTTTATAGCCTGGTGAAAACCGAGGCAAACTTTTGGAAGAATTTGGTTGCAAATCAGTGAAAACCCAATAAGAAGTAAAACATGTCGTGCTTGCCTTTATTTAAGAAATAAAACATTTTTTCATAGCGCTATTGAGGCACAGAAAAAATGTTTTATTTCTTTTATAAAATATTTATTCCATTTTCAGGACTCTGAGAAAGAGAACTACAACCGCATTGTTATTTGTGTTTATTTCAAGATCATTTTACAAAATCTCCTTACGAAGACTAGCTATGTACGTCATTTCTATACTTTCATCGGCCTATGAAAACACACCTCTCGGCCAATAGAAACCACTGTACTATCTTAAATATGTTATAAAGCTTGATGAAAACCGGAGCAAACGTTTGGAAGAATTTAGTTGCAGATCAGTGAAAACCCAATAAGAAATAAAACATTTTCTCGTTGCCTTCATAGCCTGGTGAAAACTGAAGCGAACATTTGGGAGAATTCGGTAGCAGGTTGATCAGTGAAAACTGGAGGCCCAGTCGAGGGTTTTCACCTACTCGATAATTCTCATAAACTTTGTGCAGCTTTTCACCAGTTTGGAATTCGTTATATATATATATTAAATATTCAACCACGAATATTGCATTTCTAGCGTTCTGATTGGTTTATAGAATCTCGGAACCTTATCAGCTCATATACCGTATGACCATATATGGAAACGTAACTAACAATCTCGGTTATTTTTATCTTTTTCGTGGCTTTATTGCCTGGTGAAAACCAAAGCAAAAGTTTGGGAGATTTTAGAGAGCTGATCAGTGAAAACTGATTTTTACTAGGCTTTAAAAGTACGGAGAAAACGTGTTTTATTTTATACTTACTAAGATTTTCGAAGGCATTGTTTTAATGTTTGAAAACCTGTTTCGCGCGTCTTGTTAACAAATCAGGGATGCGAAACAACTTTTTCACAGGTGAAGAAAGTGTTTCAGCCAATCACAAAGCTCCTGGTTTTGCGAGCTAGCTGCTTTGCACAGCTCCTCGTACGTTCAGTCAAAACCAAATGGCAGCCGGTGGTGATAGATTTGAGTCTCTTGACAAAACCATCGACTGTTTCATTGATTAACAAACTAACAGAAATATACCCTGTCAAAAACACGAAGAGACGTTGGCTTACTGAACGACTTTCTTAGAAGCAAAAGCGAAGAAGGAAACCTAGAGCAAATCCAACCTTCCGAACTGAACAGCTATGTTAGTGAATTTGTTGTTTTTGTGCAGAGAAAAGACGGCGAAGACTTTGAATCTTCAAGTCTACGAGCTCTTATTTGTAGTTTTAACCGTTATCTTAAAACTGAAAACTATCCTGCGAATATACTCGAAGATGAAGAGTTTGAGCAAGTGAGAGCTGCTCTGAAAGGAAGAAGCAAAGAACTGAAAATTACTGGCAAGAGGAACAAGCCAAATGCAGCCGAAGCTATTACAGACAACGAAAAGGAGTTATTTGATATTTCAAATGCCGTGGCCTTTATTAACACAATGTTGTGCATGAACACAATAAGTACTGGGAACAAATCACAAGATATATCTGAAAGCTCGTTTTCATCAAAACGTAACTTCAAGCGTATCAAGTGAGTTTTGAATCATCAGACGAAGAAAACCCACCGAACGTTTGGAAACCTTTTCCATTGGCATTAGCGATATTTTTGCTTTTAAATTCATAACTTTGATTGACTTTTTTTGAAGCTAAAACTAACCTAAATACTTTCGAGCCTAGTGGTCCATGGAGCCGGCGCTTATCTCCGGTTTTTGTAGTGTTAAGCGGATGAGAATCTTTGACTCCCCCTGGACGGGACACTAATCCATCACACGTTAGCTCCCAGCAGACTCTGGTTCTCATTTACTAACTCCGAGAGAATGGAAACTGAGTTTGCATAGTTTGCATTCAAATCTAGGCAAAGTGCCGGGATCGAACTGGGGACCTTGTGGTTGGAAAGCAGAGGTCTTACCAACTGCGCCAACCATGTCCGCCCGACGTTTTTGAAGGTGACCGTATTTTCTTACTAATTTAACATATAAATCTGTGATTTTATCGTTCATACTTCTCTCTGACTTACTAATCCTGTGGTTTGTCAAAGGGAATAAAATTCTCGAAAAAAATCTCAGTACGTATAAAATAAACAAATTTCAGAATAAAAAGTCCTTTTGTACGGGATTTACGCACTCGTTTGTCTGTAGCAGAAACCTTACACGTTCGCTACGCTCACTCGTTCGGTAGGACTTTCCATTTTTAAGAACATATAGTTATAGGCATTTTCTGCGCACTTTTTGTAAGACATAAGCGTGCGTCTATAACTCGATAAACTCATAAAGTTACTATTTCTTGCATCTGGGAGGTCATAAAATGCTATTTTGTTTGGACATAAACTCCCTCTATTTTAATTTTCAATTTTCTTTTTATCATGAAAGACGACATATTAGACGAAGATTTGCCGAATTTCTCAATTAAGTTTAATTTTCAAAAAATTTCAGTTAATGAAGTAATCGAAGAGGTGAAGTTTGCATCTCTGACGGACGCGGAAATGGAAAACATTTTAGACAAACTCAAATGTTCTAAAAGAAAGAATTAATACTTCGTTTCGTGCTGCTCAAAAGCTTCTCTCATGCTTTCTCAACTTCCCGCGTGCATCCTTAACACTATAGATACACTTTACTCATGAATTACTTCTTAAATAATTTCTGACGTATCAAACAGAAAGGCCATATACGAAGCGCGTGTGAATAGTTTTATTTCTTTCCTTGAAATGTAGCTTTCACAACTTGGAGGCAGCTAACATATTGCTCACAACTTGGAGACAGCCAATCATATTGTTCACAACTTGTAGAAGCCAATCATATTGATCACAACTTTTTTTGGAGAAAGCCAATCTGCTCACAACTTGGAGACAGCCAATGATATTGCTCAAAACTTGGAGACAGCCAACCGTATTGTTCACAACTTGGAGACAGCCAACCACGTTGTTCACAACTTGTAGACAGCCAATCATATTCCTCACAACTTGGAGAAAGCCAATCATATTGCTCACAACTTAGAGACAGCCAATCATATTGCTCACAACTTGGAGACAGCCAATCATATTGCTGACGTCATTTTCGTGCTTTAGTTATAGCGCTATGACGACACATTTATAGACCAATCAAAACGCACGTACTATCTACCTTTCCTTTGTTATCAGTCTGCAATCATTCTAACTGCTGCTGTTTATGTCAGGTGACTGTAATGGAGGAGCGTTCAAAGAAAACCTTAGAGGAGTGTAAAAGACTTGAACATCAGCTCCTCCAAGAAGGAAAGGAAAAACGGAGCATAGAGAAGAAATACACTCAGGTAGAGTTAATGTGTGTTCTCGTCCCGTGACCGTCCCTCTTCATGTACGGTGCGCTACAATAACAACCCGCAACTAAGAACCTACATTTTCAGGAGTTAGCCTAAACAGGTTCTTATATAAACCCGCAACTAGAACCTACACTTTCGGGAGTTAGCCTAAACTAAATGGTAGTTAACAGAATTTGAGACTATTTCGTTTCTTAAAATGGGTTCTTAATCCTGGAGAAAACAAAATGTTAAAACATAGCTGTAAACAAGTAGGTCATTTGCATATACTTTATATTTTCTTTATAATGGTATCCTAGTCTTCGTATTGCTTAGAATTCTTTGTAATTCTACATATCTTGCACTCATATTTTTTAAGAAAACAATTTTACAGCAGTGGCAATCTGCTTTTTTTTTCTTCAAATATGATTCTTGCAATTCAGCTGTAATGTACTAGCATGATTTTAGAAAATAAGAACCTGCTTTAAACTCTTAGGCTAAATAATTTCTTGTTTATACGGGGTATGAATAACCAATTTTAGGCTAACAGATTCTTAATTTTTAGATTCTTAGTTGCGGGTTTTTACTGTTTATATTCCGAAACGTATTGTGAATTTAACTTGTTTTATTAAATGTGAGAAAGTTTCCTTAGTTGAAGCTGCTTTAGATGATACATGACCCTGCATGCTAGTAGATCCCAGATTGTCATGCGAGTTCAGTCAGTATTATATACACAACTATTACGCTTTTACTACAACATATGCTTTTTCTGGGAACCTGAGCCTGTTTGCTAGCTATGCCATGCTGTTCAAACCTAAAGAGGCCGAAACAGCTGTCCATGGCTGCTAGCAATCAGGCTCACTATTTTTATGTTAGATTTTAGGGGTATGTAAATCCCACTACCAACGTGGCCATAGTGCCCTATATCATGGCTTCAAGTTAGCTACTAGCACATTTGTGCTATCTACACTTTACAACAATGTATTACATACACGTTTGCAATGAAAGTTTACCGGCTGAGGTAAATACCATTTGGCATTTGCTATCCATTTTTTTGAAACCTATTTCAAATCATTTCATTATTTTAAGTAAAATTGCATCGCGAGATTTAATTTAGAACTGAAGTAAAGTGTCTTGCAAAGGCCTGGTACCGTGGTTGCTATTGAGCTTGTCAGCGGTATGGTATGACGTTAGTTACCATATTTAGAACCTAAATATAGCAAATATTAAATGTGAACAACTAACAAAAAAAAACTGCTGATATATCAAAAGAATGACTAATTTATTAATTGAAATCTTTTTAGAGCGATTTTAGTCTTTTGAAGTTACTTTTCTCTTATGGCAACTAATCCCGCCCACTAACCATACGTTTTCTCGTTTTAATATTCTAACTTCATAACTTACGTCGTAGTCAACCGCTGACATGACATATTGGACCGCCGATCAAATATTTTCGAATTTTAGGACAAAATATCAAACTTTTCTGAACTGCTCTGCTAAAAGGTCAAATAAAAGGCGCTTTATAGGCGCTTATGGCTACTGCACAGAAACGTGGAATTTGAAGAGATTTACATTTATGAAAATGTCTTAAATCTTGTTTTGACCGTTTTTAGCTATCATAATTAAGGCTCTGACTGTTGATTGGTTCCGATCAAACTTTTGAACAATTCATTGGTTGGAAATTTTTTCGGATGATAGTTAAACGATTCAGAACAGTGGTAACTTGCCTAGGAGTCCTATTATAGTATAACGGACTCACTTACCAACACGTTAGCAATATGGCTACACGTCTATCAACGCAGTAGCCATCAAAAACTTCACATATTTGTTCTATTATTCCATAAATGTTCAAACGACAAGATAATTTAAGGGTTAAACAATACAATACACACTTAATGATAACTCCCCAAAGGAGCTTTTCAGTGTCATATTAAAAACCTCCCTTTTCCCGAATTAAGAATCCCCTCTGGTAGGAGGCAAACCAGTTGGCTATTTACAAAGCGCGGTATATTTGTCCCTTGGATCACCGAGGACAAATTCATTCAGTGGTCAGAGTTGGGGAATCGAACCCAGTGCTTCTGCATTCAAAGCCCCAGCGCTAACCACTGCGCCACGCTTCCACGGGTCCAGTTCTTTATCAACTGATGATTACTGTATCTTTAATCTGATTTTTCATTTTTGAACACCCTTTTGTCATAACTAATTAGTTTATGCTTGGCGTAGTCACGTGACTTCTAACGTCTAAGAGCCTGTTGAGCTAGGAAGCCGTCGGCAATCGATATAGCTGGTTGTTTCTATTGTCTCTAACATTTCCTAATAAGCTAATAATATCTTATGTGTTGTTTAAAGGTCGTCGGGAAAGTTGGAAAGTTAGTAAATGAACTTAAGGATGAAAAAGAGGTAGGTTTTTAGCACAGCCCTGTGGAAACGATTTAGTAATAAGTATGTAAATTATACACCGTATAAAAGAAAGAATACTTACTGACGTTTGGGACATTAGTCCTTCGTTAGTAAGTATTCTTTCTCTTATACGGTGTATAATTTACATATTTATTACTAAATTGTTTTTTTAGAAATACCGACCAGCTCACTGTAGTTTACCGCTTTGTTAGTTTTCTCATACAGTCTGATGGAAATGAGGTTCAACTAAGAAGAAACGATGATGGTGAATAACTGCAAATATAAAAATAAAGAAGGTGAAACAGGTTTCAAAGAAACGGCCAGCCACCTGCTGGATGAGCAGCCTGCACAAGTTCTCTAACCACCTCCAAACAAACAAAATACAATTTTTTTCTTATATAACTGACCAGCAATGACTTTAAATAATGAAACAACGCCATTGATTTACGTTATTTGCATTGCATAATTTTAATTTTGAATCATGCTGTAATTCAGTGCAGGCCGGCAGTCTACGTCAATGCCACCAAGGACCTAAAAATTGCAAATTTGTGTTTATATCGAGGGAAGGTAAAGCCTCCCCTACCCCATAGTTAAAGTCCAGTCGCTTACTTCATTATTTAACTTTGTCCTCTCCACCATTTTGAGAGAAAATTGTGAAGGTAGGAATGGTGATGGTGATATTCTGTTATTAACAGAATAAACATTGGTTATTTGTTTAAAAAAGCGTTGCAAATCTTCTTAATAGCAGAGTCTTTTTAACGTAAATTCTAAACCATAAGGGTGTGGCTTGCAAATCGCCCTTTCTCTTAACCAGAGGCTGAATTGCTAAGGACGCAGCTTAACGAAATCAAACTGAAGAGGCTGTGCTGCCATCTTTTGGCCCTCGGCCTCAGAACACGGTCCATACATGACCTCAGAGCACAAAAACACAGACAATTAATCATCACGGAGTCAATCTTGCTGAACGTAGGAAACCGGAGTACCCGGAGAAAAACTTTCGTAGTCAGACTGACATCGACAGATTTCAACCCACGTGCGGAGCGCAGTAGTCGATTTTGGATCGTAGAGTTAATAGGAGCTAGTGATGACCTGACTCCATAAGCATGGACCCACGGTAAAAGATCTGGTATAGGAAGTAATGTGGATCCAAGGTTTTAGAGTATCATTTGAATTTTTTTTTCCATTCTTTCAATTCTACAGATGAACAAGTATCTACGAGAAAACCAAAAACTGTGGCAGGACCAGTTGCAGATGATGGAAGAAAAATTTGCAACAAAGGAAAGTGAAAGTCGGAAGGTGATTTGCTGAAGATACCACGGATTTAGTATTTAACAATGAAATCGATATCCATTTTCGCGAGCTCTTATCGGCTCCTTTAGTTCGCGATATCCAAGAATCTCCGTTTATTTTGCGGTGGAAGTTATTTTTGCGTCGCGTTTTCCATCAGTTTCGGACAAGCGCTGGGTTAATCAAAATTTGTTTAACTTTAGCTTTAGTTAAGAAACCTTAGTCACCTCACGGTTAGACCTGGGGCTAGAGTGTTTGTCTGGTGCTGCTAAATTTTTTATCTAAAGTAATTCTTACGACTTTGAAATCCGTATCAATCACTCGTATACCTTCGTTATTTCAGTTGAAGAAAGTGTTAGTTGCGTAGTTCATTTGAATCGATTTAATGATGTCTGGTCGTCCTTGTTCTAAGGAGGCTTATGTTTAACTACTAGTATTAATCGGAAAGTAATAGGGAAGTGCGTTCGGCATTTCAAAGGGAACAACGTCCGACAAACTGCGAAGCACAAGGCAGCATCCTTTGCGCAAAGAAATAGTGACGTCATTCAAAATGGCGCTGAAAAGATGAACGGCCGGCCGATCGAACGAAAAAACACGGGTCAGCTTTCGCTTGCGTGCACAGGACACCTACGCGATCACAGGTAGCCAAGGAGATTAGGAAGCGTACTTCCTTCGTCGAACGCATTAGGTGAGCTATTTGTAAGCTGAAATTCAGTCAGCGTGCATTGATAGCCGGTATAGGGTCGTTTGAATTAAGATTTCGTTCTGAGGGTAACGCATTTTTGATTACTTTTTCAAATATTAAACTACTTTTACTTGCAACGGTTAAAAGACATAATGTTAGTTGTAAAGTTTTTGTAGGTAAGATTACTTGCAAGCTTTTTTTCAATATGAGGAATCTACATTACGTTCAAAATGAATTTTATACAAGATGTAAATGTATCAAAGTTAAACGTCAGACCTAGGGCTTAATAACTGAGATCAAAAGACAGTACTAGTGTATTAGCGTGTCAATAAAACGTGTATTTTGTGAGTTCTTAATTTCCCCGACGAAATTATATATGAGCTGCTACTTTATAATTACGAAAACAATAGACAATAGTGGAAAGCTTGTTTCTTACAATTATATTCCTAAAATGGTGTTTAAAAACAATTTTACTTTTAAGCTGCTTATCGTGTGTTGTCTTAGTATCTTACTTGAGACAAAAATAATTTTGTTAAAGTAATCAAAATAAAAGAGGCAACAGTTTATGCCCACACGCGGCGACCCATGGCCATGTGGAGCCAAAGGCTGATACCAATCATGACATCTAAGAATTGCAGGTACTTCAGCTATGAGAAATCCCAGTCACTGAGCCGGGATAAATAAAAAAAGCAATTTACACATCCATAAATGCAAACGTTTCACTAAATATCTTTAGAAGTTGTTTAAACTTTTAATAAACTAATCTATGTCATGTGACAGTTTGTTTTAATTGCTTTTTTCTCTGAATAAATATGTTTTTACTTTGGTGACAAATAGGTTACATTCAAAGATGAATGCGTTTCTATTTTTGTTTATCAATAATGTTTAGAAAACCATATCTGGAAGTCAATAGAAAACGTGTGGGGCACAGCAACCTTCTGTCATTTCTCACGACACCATGCACAAATCGTTTTCAAAACTTGATCATAATACATTATAATGTTCTTTGTGCTTTTAACATTTATTTTCAGTTAAGCTATATTTCATTTTACAAAAATACAACATTCACAGTTTCTGTTAAAAATGAAACATCTGTTAATTTTCTAAGCTTTTCAGTAAAAACTAGAAACGCTCGTAATTCAATATCGTTATTTAAAACTTAATGAACTGTTAAAAGCGTCTTTTTAAAACGTGTTGTTACTTTTTTAAAAGATTTTTTTGTTTTGTAATTGGAGATTTTTCTAAAATCTAAGCCGCCCTTTCTGATTATCCAGTAAAACTTGAATGCAAGAAAGGTTCATTTCAGCTTGAGATTATTGTTTGTGTACATTCCATTTTAGAAAGATACTGCGTGCATGCCAGAAATAGGAATTAACAAAAAAACGCATGTTTTTAAATTCTAAAACTATTTCAAATATCACTGGGAAATTTTGATTGATATATTATATTATATATATTTTGAATTTACGGAAAAAGCTCTTGCTTATATTTTAACTGTTTGCAAAGGGTGGAAAATTACCTTTAGTTAGATAAACTATAACTAAAAGATTTCATTACAGTTGCGTGACAACATGGGAAATGTTAAATGCACTAATGATTAAAATTGGCATTATTGCATATATTTGTAATATAAAATATTATACAAACAGACATTTCAGGTAAGCACTTCCAGTGAAGAAAAAAAAACAATCACTTCCGAAACGTCTGTTTTTTATAACATTAGCACCAAAAACCTTCAATACAATTTATTTCAACATCTCCCACAAGAAAATTTCAATAAAATCTTGCTCATTGTTTCGCAAGTTACGTACGTGATCAGCACTCATGCAATGCGCAAACAGACGAAACTAGAAACCCCCTGAGGGGTATCATTTGAAATATTTCTTTTTATATGGCGATCAGTTGAGTCGAAACTGCGGATGCTTCTTTGAATATTTATAAAAAGAAGTTAACATCAAAGGACATTTTAGAATAATCCTTGAATGCAATCTCTATCAATAAAATAACTTTCATCCCAAACAGAGTACAGACAATGATAGAGTATCTTGGTTTCTTTTATAGAGATGAACGAAAACATTCAAATTTGACGACTTCAGCCATACTAGTATTATTATTATATCAGTATATTCCAACATCTGGGCTATTATGCATGCATACTACAATCTCGTTGGCTCGCCTCCCTAACCTCGGGCTATTTGTGATAGTCCGAGGTGACGAGTTTGCGAAAAAAATGGCGGCTCCTTCGCGTTTTGTGGAAGTGTCAAATGACTATTTACAAGAACATCTGGATAGTTCAAGTATGGAATGAAATTATTTAATGACAAGTTACAAGCATTAGAAAACAGAAGTATTGCTACTTTTTCATAGATTTTTAAGGAAACAAACGAGAGTTGCAAATTGAAAAATTCACTCATTTAGCATCTCAAAATTAGCATGTATTTATATCTAATTTTGGCACAATTTGTTGGAAAATACTAAAACAATTAAATCTCTCGACCTCATGGACTACGATTCAATAGCCTATTCGACCTCGGCCTCGTGGACTAATGACTTTTAGTATCACCCAACTAGTGGACTATTGCAAATCCTGCATTTTGATTGGCTACGCTACTAGTGGTCTATTAGTAATAGTCATCGAGTAGCGAAATTCGCCGGTTTTGAAAACCGGTTATTGCTTTTTTTTGTTGTTGTTGCCGGTTATTGCTTTTTCTGTCCAACTAGTTAGGTGATACTAAAACAATTAGACCTCTCGGCCTCAAGAACTACGAGTTTGAATAGTCCATTCGGCCTTCGGCCTAGCTCATGGACTATTACTCGTAGTTCATTCGTCCTCGAGGTCTAATTGTTAAGCCGGTCCATGCGGCCTCGAGGTTTAATTGTTTTAATTAGCTCTTTTTCTGTTTGACAGTGTTGACTTAACTAGTATTTTCAAATTCATTCTTTGGTTTAGGAAACATAAACACAGAAGTGAGCCATCCATATAGAAGCGAAGGAAAGAGAAGAAGAAAGAGAACGATATTTACTTCTGAGCAACTTAAGAGATTGGAGGAAGAGTTTGAAAAACAACAATATCTCGTAGGGAACGAGAGAGAAGAGTTAGCAAGCGAACTAAGCCTGAACGAGACACAAGTGAAAATATGGTTTCAAAACCGACGTATTAAATGGAGAAAAGAAAATTACAAACATGTCAACAACGAAACTGACAGAAAAAGAAAAGGAAGTTTTTAAAATATAGAAATCCTACTCCTAGACTTGCAAATCTACTGTTGAGTAAACATAATGACGCTTGGTGCAGTGCTTCTACCACATGTTACGCATGCGTGCATCAGGTTAAGGTTCACACTAACTAACAATTTGTCTTGTGCATATGCATGTATAACCCTGTAGAAGAAACTTAAAAGTTAAATTTCGATCACAAAACAGATGAATAGTCGAGAACCTCAAAACATTCAGAATAATCAAAAAAAGTTGATATTAAGTTAACCCTCGGAAGGCATAGGCCCAAAAAAGTTACACGAAGGTATAAGGTCGGGGGGGAGTCCTCGACTTTCTCTGCAATTCATACTAAAACACCTAAAGTTGTACTTTTTATTAATATCTCCTAAGTAAGGATAAACACAAAATCGCAAGAAAAGTTAAAGTTTTCTTAAAAATATAACGTTGATGAAAATAATACTTTTTTTGTAAATTTTTGAAATTTGCATTAACTTTGAACATAATTTTCTAGAGAACCAATTGGGGTAGGAAGTTCAAATAAACGTCAAAAAATGTGTCAAGTAATAATGGTTAAGTAAAAAGTGTCCATCGGTGAGAGCACGACTGAGTGACGAGATTCTAAACTAAAAAAAATATTTTGTAACACATCCATAAATTGAACAAATCGTACATGCATCGGGATCGGATTAGTGATATGATGCTTATTTAGTTAAAAAAAACTTTTGAAAAGAGCGAGTGCAAAACGATTGGCCTACCATGGATCGTGTTGGTAATATCATATCATGGAATTATGTAGTATCTATAAGAAGGTAATAAAAAATTAAAATCAGATGACTTCTCGTTTTCTTGATAGTTTTCTTTGTATGATAATGTTATATTTACATAGTGAAAGCAAACTGATTGCAACTCATCTCTTGACTTTCAACCAAACTGTTCTCCTATCTACCGCCAGGATCGTTTTGCTTTCTTCTCAACATATACTTTAAAACCTAATTATCCACTGAAGTAAAATAATTTAAAATTAGGCATTAGATGCAGCTATCAATCAAGTAAAATAAACGATTTCACTCAAAACTGAAGATGCCCAAGTGCAGTGAAAACCTTAGTTTATTTTACTTGAATGATAGTTGTATTTTTAAAGGAGAACTGAACTCTAAAATTAACTTTTCATTGCTTGAAAATTTAGGCATAGTTTAACAAACATGTGAAGTTTTTTTTAGCTGTTAATCGAACAATTTTGAAAAATATTGATGTTTTGTAACGGGCAGACGGCATTTGATTGGCGGCTAAACATGTGATGTCAGCATTATTTATGACGTTGGTTAACCCTTTTAATCCCAGTTTTATTGTTAAATTCTCCCAACTTGTTCCTATACTTTCTATTGAACAAGTTTGAGAGAATTTTACTGTTAATCTTCTGCCGTTTGCTTTGTTTAATCAACTCTCAGTTTCTCAATGCCAAATGTTTTATTTTGTATGAGTTATGTTAGGAGAAGTTGGGTGTTGATAGCCGAGTGGAACTTAAAGGGTTAATATAAAGTACGATAATAGAAAGACTAATACAAGCAAAAAACACGGATATCGTGCGGCTTTTGACTGGGAATAAAGAAAAAAACTTCAACAAGACCTAAATTGCCCCAAAAATATAATCACTACACAAATAAATTCAAACAAAAATAGGTTAGTTCTAGCATTCATTTCTCTTTTAACGCTTTATTTTATATTCTCTCAAGATATAATATTGCAAAATCACGAATAACAACGAACAGCGACGCCGCTTGAGCAACCAATGGATTGACCCTAAAAGCATATTCATTCCAGCAAGGTAAGCGGTCGCAAACAGCATCAGCGTTCTCCAGTGTCTCTCATTACAACCTCAGATCAACAAAAAAAGGAAAGCATCCTTACACACCATCCTTAAACACCATCCTTACACACCATCCTTAAACACCATCCTTACACATTATCCTTACACACCATCCTTACACACCATCATTGTTACCATCATTACCATTAGACGTATATACGTCAATAAATTGGTGAAAACCAGTGCAAAACCGTTTACGATTTATTAATACATGTATGCACTTGCCAACATTGGATCATACGATCATGATCAGTCGAAAGAACTTTTGTATAATTAAAATATGTGTCAAGAAAACTCGCAAAGACTGATTTAACAATGTGATAAAAGTTTGGGACAGGTTTACAATATAAAACCTGATGAAAACTGGTAATGGCCAGTAGAAATATTGCAAACCTGGCCCAAACTTTTATCACGTTGTTAAATCAGTCTTTGCAAGTCTTTTTGACACATAAATTTAATTACTATCATAAACATTATAATTATACCATTACTTTCAGTAGCAGCAAATCACACTTCCCTGTCACGATCAACCTTATCATCATCAACAAGAGGGCAGGTACTAACATTATCGTTAATATTGTTACTTTCAGTAACAGCACTCACACTTCCTTGTCATCATCAACCTTATCATCATCACCATTAGAGCAGGTACTAACATTATCGTTAATAATGTTACTTTCAGTAACAGCACTCACATTTCCTTGTCATCATCAACCTTATCATCATCACCATTAGAGCAGGTACTAACATTATCATTAATATATTGTTACTTTCAGTAACAGCACTCACATTTCCTTGTCATCGTCAACCTTATCATCATCACCATTAGAGCAGATACTAACATTATCATTAATATATTGTTACTTTCAGTAACAGCACTCATACCTCCTTGTCAGCATCAACCTTATCACCATCATCATTAGAACAGGCACTAACATTTTCATTATTATTATTACCATCAGTCTCACCACTCACACTTCCCTCTGTTCTCAACCTGACCATCATTACCACCACTAGAGCAGGTACCAACATCTTCACTACTATTATTAGGATCAGCAGCACCACTCATACTTTCCTCTCATTCTCAACCTGATCATCGTCATCACCATTAGAGCAGGTACTAACATTTTTATTACTATTATTACCATCAGAAGCAGCACTCACACTTTCCTCTCATTCTCAACCTGATCATCATCATCAACTGATTAGAGCAAATACTAACAATTTTATTACTATTATTACCACAGTAGCTGCACTCACACTTCTCTTTCATTCTCAGCCTGATCATCATCATCAACATTAGAGCAGGTACCAACATTATCATACTGACAATCCATCATAATTATTTGCTTAGTGAAATATATTTTCTATACAAGGCTTAAAAAGTTATTACAAAAGGTTAAAAAATTAGAAATTATAATGTTTAACAAAATGTTTTAGACTATTTGCCATCATCAGGATTAAAAACTGATAATCGACCCAAGTACAGATATATCTTATGTAACTCCCGATGGGAAAAGTTTGAAAACATAAGAAATAACTTGTTTGTTCAAACTGGGGTGGAATTGTTGGATCATTAGCCCCACGACAATCCTGCGCTTGTGGAATGTTTGTGCTGAGGAGATAACACGCCAAGTGAAAGAATGAGGTGGATTTTCTCGCAGATGTTTTGCAGGTTCAGAGGTGTGAGCAGGTTTGAATGCTCCGCAATTCGTGCTGCTAAGTTTCTCACGGTCTCGCCAATGTAATCAACGCCACAAGAGCAATTACTTTAGTTTCTAAACAACTTTGGATCTGTGAATGTTTTTGTCTTTATTGTAAAAGAGGCTTTTGATTTGCCTTGTTTGCCACAAAATTATAAAAATAAAATTGAAATTAGTGAACTTGTTTAGTTTTGCAATAAACGTTTTATTAAGTTTCTCGTTTTTTCCAAATTATTTTTTTTTGTATTTTGAAACATTCTTAAAACTGAGGAAATAATCACTATTACACAAATAGAAACATAGCCTTTGCGCCTAACACACATACATACATACATACATACATACATGTGTGTTAGGCGCGAAGGCTATGTTTCTATTTGTGTAATAGTAAAAACAAGAAATCTTTACCAATTATTCCTCAAGCCCGATTAGGCTCTGAGTCAAAAACCCATGAGGCCGAAGGCCCAATGAGCTATCTCGGACTCAGAGGCCATGAGGGCGAGAGGAATAATTGTTTTAGTAAAATCCATCTAGTTTTTCAAAAAAAATATCGAGGACAAAACATCTTTCGCTAGTTAATACCCCGCAACTGTCGATAATGACATGATGATTTATTCTGCACATTCGTCGTTCTTTGAAAATAAATGCGCTGAATTATATTAACGGCAGTGGCGGGGTATTCTGTAGTTACTCCAAAGCTAGACATTAATTTTACTTTGCATCAAAACATTACAAATATACGGCTAGGCGTACTCACAGACGAAACTTTGAAATCTTTTCCGTCTTTCTGCTTCACTGTGACAAAAAAAAACCTTTCAGGCAGTCATTTAGCTCTTCTTACTTCATCTCTTCTAACTGAGTTTCAAACCTTGTTTGGCTTGAAAACTATTCTGTAAAAAATAGAACTTTATTTTAGAATAGTATATCTGAATAGTAGTTACAAATTAAAAGGAGTCAAATTTACGGTAACATTTGTCAACAGTTCAAATTTATTTTGTGTATTCCTACCGTTAAATATCTTCA